>MIEF01008278.1:0-198268 GCA_001870725.1 Taenia solium | reverse complement strand
GTGACCTGTCACCCCAACGCACTCAGCAACATGCCAGTTGCGTTCGACACCTGATATCTCAAATTGACATGTGAGTGACACTCTGACCTACACTGCATTGTTGTCACTTGCCACCTCAACGCACTTAGCAACATGCCTGTTGTGTTTGACATCTGACATGTTGAAATTTTTATATGGGTGACACTCTGACATGCACTGCATTGTTGTCACCTTCAAAATGGTCTCGTATTAAGTGAATTATCAGCATTGTTGTCACCTGTCACCCCATCGCACTCAGCAACCAGCCTGATTATTGTGACATCTGACATCTCCAATTTGACATGTGAGTGTCACTTCAACGCACAGCAAAGTTCCTGATTGGTGTGACATCTGACATCTCCAATTTGACATGTGAGTGACACCCTGACATGCACTGCATTTTTTTTCACTACTCACCTCAACTCACTCAGCAACATGCCAGTTGGGTTCGACACCTGATATCTCGAAATTGACATGTGAGTGACACTCTGACCTACACTGCATTGTTGTCACTTGTCACCTCAACGCACTCAGCTACGTGCCTGACTGGTGTGACATCTGACATCTCGACATTGACATATGAGTGACCCTCTGTCTCTCATTGCATTTTTTTCTCTGGTCACCTTAATGCTCTTACTTTTTTTGGCACGGTTTTATACTTGCCATTTTTTTGAACTTTTTTCCTATCTCTTACTCACGTTGACTCTCTTCTGTGTTCTTCATTTCTTTTCGTCTTTCAGGACATCTCATTTTAACGCAGACAAGTCATTGACGCTCTTGCTTGCTTGCCGTGCTCCTTTCCATATGCGTAAATTCTCTTGTTCTGATTATCTCGCTCATAATTATGTTCTTTTAATCAATCATTCTTAAACTCCTCCAGTTTAATTGCGACTTACCTGTGACACTCTTGCCTGTATGCTATTATATTTCGATGTCTTATTCTCTCACTTTTATCTTCTCTCCTGAGGTGATATTGCCACTATTCTGTGCTCGCATTTACCACTACTCTCCTCAAATTATCTTGATAAGCATTTATCTGACCAAAACTCTCTTTTTTACACTAATGTGCCAATGACACTAATGACTGCATGCAATTCTTCTCAACATAATTTTCTTCTCTCAATCAAGTCTACTCCCCTCTCTGTGTCATATCAATCGTTCATAAGAACAGGCGTCACTTAATCACACTGATTTGTCATTGACGCTCGTACCAAAATGCTATCACTTTCCACATATTCCGCTCCATTCTCCTTTCTGCTCTCCTCAAAGAGTCTCGTAAATCAATATTCCAAACAGACGAACTGACAAGTCAAGGAAATTCTTGACTCCATGCTATTCATTTCCACATACTTTTATTCTCTTACTTTATTCTACTTTATTCTAAGTTTTACATCAAACAGAGGTCTTTTTTTTTACACTAACATGTCATCAACACTCTTGCCTTCTTGCCATTATTGCAACATTCTTTCAGTCACGCTCAATTCCACTCTTTTAAGATGTCACTGCAATCAGTCATCCAAACAGATGTCTCATATTAACACTGACATGCCAATGCCAACATTGATTACATGCCATTCTTTTTAACATTCTTCAATTCTCTCACTCTCTTCTACTCTCCTTTATCGTGTCACATAAGCCAGTCATCCTACTAGATGTCTCTTTTCTAAACTGACATATCAGTGACACTTTTGCCTGCATGCCATCCTTTTCTACATTCTTCCATTCTCTCACTCACTTCTACTCTCCTTGGAGTGTCTCTTCAACCAACCATCCGGTCTGGCGTCCCAATTCCCCATTGACATATCAAAGAAACACTTGTTTGCATACCGTTCGTTTTCGCATTCTTCCGTTCCTTCACATAAATCAGTCTTCCAAACACACTTCTCTTTTTCACCCTGAAAATACAATGACAATCTTGCCTACTTGCCATTCTACACTCCTCCAGTGACACATCACTCCGTCATCCATACAAACGTCTTTAATTCACACTGATATGTCAGTGACATTCTTGCCTGCATGCCATTCATTTCAACATTCATCCATTCTCTCGCTCATTATTACTTTCCCCAATTTTTTTTTATCAGTCGGTCATCCAAACAGATATCTTTTTCACACTGTCAGGTCAATGATACTCTGGCCATCATGCCGTTACTTAAATTTCTTTTATTCTCTCACTCACTTTTAATCTCAAGGTGCCACATCAACCAGGTATCCAAACAATGTCACTCTTGCGTGCATGCTGTTATTTTCACGATCTTCTATTTTCTTACTCGATTCTACTTTAATCAGTCATCCGATCAGACATCCCTATTTTACACTGACATATCAATGACACACTAGCCTGCATGCCATTCCTTTATTCCCTCACTCAATTATACTCTTTTTAAGGTTTTACATCAATCATTCTTCTGAAAAAAACGTCCTATTTTTGCACTGATATATTAATGACAATCTTAACTGCATGCCATTTTCTCACGTTTTTCCATTCTCTCACTGATTTGTTCTCTCTTCAAAGTGTCACATCAATTAGTCATTCGACCAGACGTCACGCTTTCACCTTAATATGTTAGTGACAATCTTGACTACATGCCATTCTTTTCCATATTCCTAATCACAGCTACTCCTCTTCAGGTGTCACATCAATCAGACATCCGTTAAGGAGTCGCTTTTTCACACTGGCCTATCAAGGACCTTCTTGCCTTCATTCCAATATTTTCCACATAATTCCAATCCCACGCTTTATTCTACTCTCCTCAATGTGGCGAGTGAATCAATTAATCGACCAGACGTCTCAAAACTCAATCTGACATATTAGTGACGCACTTGCTTGCATGCCATTCCACATACTTCTATTCTATCCATCACCACTGCTCTCTAAATGGTAAAACAATTCCAACACCGTTGCCTTCGTACCATTCTTTCACAAACACTTCCATTCTCTCACTCACTTCTACTCCACTCAAGGTGTCTCTTCAATCAGTCATCCGTCCAGTTGTCTGTTTTGCACACTAACATATCAACAACAATCTTTCCTGCATGTCATTCTTTTCAACATTCTTCCATTTTCTCATTCATTTCTACCCTCTTTAATGTGTCACATCAATCAGTCATCCAACCAGACGTCTATTTTTCACACTGGCATATCACTGACACTGCTGCCTTTTCAGATCAGCCAAGCCGTCTTTTCTACAAGTGTCAGGTGCCAACATTTCTATATTGTGGACATGCAGTTAGTGCAAAGTTTTACGATTATTTTTTAAATTAATTTTTAGATTAAATTTTAAAGGAGACCTACTGAAACTGCTTATTCTGTCAAGTGAGTTTCCCCGTTATAAAACTGCGCGCGCTAGCGTAGATATTGGTTGCTCTAGCCCATTTCATCAGGTTTCGACTCATGGTGACCTGCCACCACCATCAAGCTATCGTGCGGTCGCAACAGTTTCGTAGTCTTCCATTACCGTAAAGCAGATTCTGAGATTTCCCATGCAGTATCGTCGTAGAAATGCACCCAAGCCGCGTGAAAGAGCATCCATAGCATTCCAATGCGATTCCGTGATAGGGTGAGGGAGAACAGCAAGGTTTGCATTCCCAACTACCTGTTCACAACTAGAGCCCGGAATATAGGTTCCCTTTTGCCAAATGGAGTGTCAAGTTCCGTCAGAAAAGTCAGTCTAACACGATTATACCATGCTGATTAGCTAGCATAGAACCATTGATATTCTTGCTTACCAAGTTTATCTTAGTAAGGAGATCTCGACAAGAGCCCAAATCAAAATAAACGGCAGTTATCGAGCGACCGGTTACCTTTAGTCACATCCAGTTCCGGACGAATGTAATTAGCTGAAAGATCATCAGACCCGAAATTCAGGAAAAGTTTTCGAATGCAAATAAGCGATAAGTGTAAGCCATGTTCATGTTTAAAGCAGGAAAAAAAGTTACCCAGGTTTTCGCATGATCAAGCAATTATAGACATCATTCAGTATCAGAAGATGCCTTCTCATGGAACACTATATCGGATCGAATACCAAAAGAGGAGTAAAACAAAGCTTCAGAAAACCTTCTACTCATGAGAACTTCTGGCCCTTTAAGAAACCAATGGTTCTTAATCGAACAAAGACACCAGTACATTCTTCCTCCAAATCAGGTTCGCTAGCTATCGTCCACGGTGCAGTCATTCCACTATGAGGGAAAATGTTTCAATGTAACGAAAAGAAGGACTGAGAAGTACAAGATGCTGTAATTGAGGAGTTTATGCATTTAAATACAGAGGCAAAACACATGCACATACATACGTTTCTATGAAATTCTTCCGAATTCTCCCATAAATTCTTGCCAAGTCGAGGCATAGACATGGACCCAAAAGTTAATGTAAATGCTAAACACCTACGTTTAAACGAGAAAAACAAAAAACAATGGCATGGATACTATTCAAGCAGACTATTTCCTCCGCGCTATCGGTCTTGATGCACAACTAAAAGACCTCAATTTCAGATAGAGAATGCTTTTAAATGCCACGTTTTAACGCTATAGGAATTAATCTTTTGTGACAGGCAATCTTTGGAAAGTTGTTGAGCAAAGATAAATATTAGTTCCAAAGGTTTGTTTGCATTTATACATTATAAATGACAATACGCTAGATATTTGTGAAACATCTGTCACGGTGAAGACCATAACAAATAGTGTATTTTAGCGTTTGCGCTTAAATTTAAAGCTGCACTATCATTCCAAGTCTATAGAAATTGCAAATTCCGTACTTAAAATATATGCGACGCTTTGTTGTTTGTTTCACTCCCGGTTCCGGTTACTAGACCTTGAGTGCTACGTTCTTTTTCGAGTGAGTTGGCTTTGGAGTCGTCCAGGTGGTGCTGGCCTCATCCGTTCGTTGGGTACGCATATGTTGCGCTCGAGATCTATGTCTTTTTTTTTCTCTTCAAGGAGGTCTCGGGACACTGCCGTGGTGGTAGCTGAAGACAAATCCGACTCTAAGGGACTTCCGTTCTGATTTCTACTGCTGGGCTGGGAGAGGTGCGTATGCTACTAACGGGGGAATCGCTAATGGCCCATAACAGGAGGGCCGAGAATGACGCCTGCCTTCTAAAACTACTCTAGTCACGCGTTCTGTGAGGAAGCTACTAACGTCTGGAAAGGAAATTCGTTACGGAACCGTGCTAAATCCCGTGCTCCCTTCCAGGAAGCCACTAACGTCTGGAAAGGAAATTCGTTACGGAACCGTGCTAAATCCCGTGCTCCCTTCCATAAACCTGCTTCTGGGCCGGTGGTCCAACGTCTAGCTGTGAGTACGCGTGATGGCCAGCATAAACCCTCGTCTCTAAATCCAGTTCTTCAATCAAACGAAACCTCAGGTGCAGTAGAATTACCAAGGGGGATCGACGACGTTGCGGTCAAGTATCTCCTCAGTTGCATAGAAATCTGATGACTGGCATGGCTGGCTCGTGGGCGGTTTCTTTGAACACTGATTGCGTTGTGATGGCTGATGAGGGAGGTTGACCAGGGAGGGCGCTGGGAACGACGCCCAAAAGAAGGGGAGTTGTGTAATGCTTTGTTTGTTTGGCTCCTTGTTTGGGTTACGGTTAGTTGGTTGACTGTATTGTCTTCTCCGGGTGGGCTAGCTTCAGGACCATGTCAGTAGCTCCAATTCTCCCTGTTCTCAAAACGCATGTATTCTGCTTGAGTATCGCCTTCGTTGGTTTTTTGAGAAGTGTCAGGGCGCTATATATGTTTATATGTGATTACTTCACCCTCAATGCGATTGCGATGCGTGAGCTGGTTTTAGTAGATGGTCGCATAGTGCTTCCGTCAGTAGCTCTTTCGGGCGGGCGGCTCTTGGGTCGCACTGGCGGTTTCAATCCCTTTTGTGTGTTGATAATACAGAATCTGCCTGAGCAATGTCGTCTTTCACCTCAAGGGTTTTTTTCGGGGCTTGACATCGGTGGAGGAGGGATGCGAACTCGGCCTCTGAGAGTGACTAGCTCAATTTCTGATGCTGGATCGTAAATCTTGGTGTGACGGGGGAAGCGCACATGCTACGGGTCACAAACCACCCAAATGGGTTTGTTGAGGGCTTTGTACTGTTTGAGCTCCCGGGAGGGGTAACTCATCTTGTGATGAGGTATTTCCTCGAGCTCAAGAATTTGGTGGTCGGGGTGGTTTTAATTGCCGGGGAGAGTATTGGCCAAGGTTGTCACCAAATGCGACGTCCAAGGAGGGCGAGGCTATAGGGTGGGTTAGCCTTTTACTCTAGGTATTGCGGCAAGCTAGTCGTCCTCCTGCGGGACGGGTTGCATTTTTGATCGTGTCAGTGGCCCTGGTTGCCAATCCATGTTCTGCCCAAGTGTCGGGCCTTCTTTCGGCACTGGGACGGTACTCAATGTCCACAACGCATTCACGGTACTTCTAGATGATTTTCGACTATAGGTTCTTCAAATCTTGCAAAAGGTTTGAGGCTTCATCCGGTGGTAGCGCCTCATATTGTCACATTAGTCCAGGTTCTCGAGGAGAGATGTCCGCAAGAGTGGCCTCCGCACGGGTCCTCCTATCGTCACCAACGCCTTGACAGCTCGCTTCTGGTGGGTTTTCCTGTCCTGTTGACTTTGGGACCTCGGAGAGAATTGCGAGTAGTTTGACCCGAACACCAATGTGTAACGACGCACATCACCGATCGGAGGTGTTCCACACTCGGAAGTCCAGTGAACAGGTGCCATCCTATTGTACCGTTTGATCGACATCGAGGTCACCATGATTCCTCTCCTGCCCACATCCGTAGAGACGAAAATAGGAAACAAGGTAGGCATCCGCGTATCAAATATTTCTTCTCCCTCTCCTATTCCTTCTCATAGTCATCCCTCCTTTCCCTCCATCATTAAATCAAACGTATGGCGCAACGAGCTAGGCAAAATAAGCTTATTTGATCCAACCACGGACATTACACCAACTGTTATGAGAGTGAATAGTGGCATTCATAGGGTATGAGGCCATCACTATTGATCCGTGCAAGATACACCCATCAAGAGGCCTTCCTCAGCCGACCACAGCAACCCATCACTTTGTCACCTCGACGAATGAGATAAATGTCTCATGATCATGACTGCGTAAATTTATCTGCGCTTCCCTTCTTGTCAATCTCAATGCCGTATAACACCAACACTACCTTATTGAGGACGCGATCCGACTCTCAGCTCCTGCTCACAACCACACCCTTATGCGCCTACGCTATTCTGTTGGTTAGCACCATAGTTCACCCTTCGGAAGTAGTTCTACTTTATTCATACTGCATGGCTCCATACCAGATGCTCTCCCATCAGTCAAGTCCGCTGAAGCTTCACGCGTCAGATGCTAGCTGGATCGAGTGCCAAAAAAGGACGAGGAGGACAGGGATCAAAAAAAACTCTTCTACCCACAAAACCTTCCCTCCCTTTGAGAAACTAAGGTTCTTTAATTAACTAAAGACACTGGCGCATTTCTCCTCCCAAAGTAAGCTCACTTGCTACCGTCCATAGTGCAGCCATTCTATTACGAAAGAAGACATTCAAAACCAAGTAAGGGAAGAACTGAGTGGTACAGGTTGCTGTGATTGAAGAGCTTACGCATTCAAATACAATGGCGTAATGTAGGCATAGATATATGCATAAATACCTAGAATTCAGTTACAAACAATAGACACATTATTATACACTACCTCTGAAAGGCAATCGACAGTTAAGCGGTTTGTTGGTAAACAAAAGTTGTAAATAACCTCAAATGGCGCCGCGTATTTAGCTGAAGCAGGTCATCATCTAAGCACAGAAATACAAGATCGTAAAATACAAATGAGGAGCGAGCAGTGAGACAAGGCACAAGACGGTACGACACACGTAACAAGAGGTCGATAGGTTGACCTTTTCGCCAACAGTATCTTCGTGCTTCCCCTTCCCTCATGTCTATATGCAAGACACTAGGTCGACGTCATTAACGAATAGGACAGGAATTGCTTCTGTACACCTGGTTTCAGTAGCGCATAGAAGTCAGATGCTACTCCACATAACTATTAATCAACCAACTACAAAGACTCAGAACCTCAAGCAAAGCGATCTAGTTCAGCACCAACCTTCATCTGCTTCAGAAATCTTTTCGCATTCTCGGCTTGATTCTCTTATCTTTATTTCTTTCTTCCTTTAAAATCCACATATGTGGTCGACTCTATGGACAGTTTATGCTCCATTCTTTCCATATGTTCACCAACAGCCTTTGTACAACACACAATACCCTTCTGATAGAACTCCTCGCTATTGAATTGACGGTGCGGGCATTTAGTCAGATTCATCCAGAGCCTCCTTATTTTTTCGAAGTCCACAATGTTGTACCGAATCCGCCCCAAATTTTTGCCAGGTCAAAGAACAGATATAAACCTAAAATCACATAAAAAAATTGAAGATCTGCATTAAAACGAGTTAGAACACACAAACGTTTGCATGACAAGCATTCATGATAGTCATTAAGTTAGCGCGGCCGGTCTCTCATACTCTTCTGCAGTACCGCAAAACGATCTCACATTCCATCTTAGAACCCAGTTAAATGCGCTTAGTCTCAGAACTCCCTACGTTCAGTACAAGATTATTGCTCCGATGAGTTTTTTATGAAGCATGCTTCTTTCCACGTGAAGACAAGAAATGAGCATTAATTCGGCAAGACAAAAGATGTTTTAGCATATCACTAAGAATAATACTTTAAATAACAAAGAAAATAGAAGTACTCGGAGGAACAAATGCCGCTTTTATTATCAGAATACCTACTCACTTGATACCTGATACAGTGAATTCGGATGAGGGAAAAGGAAAAATATTGATAAGAGCATAATCAAAACTTCTTGAAAGAAAATGGTATTGAGATGTAAACAGTAGGAGGAAAGCGATAGTAGATTTTTTGGTTGCAGTGACACTTAGCTAAATGAATTCGGATCATAGAAAAGGAAAGCTTAAATAACAATAGCACAGTACGTTTTTTAGCTCGCTTAACTCTCGGTTTCAGGGAGCAGCCACTTGGCTTGACCATTGTATTCCCCCCGAGTGGACTGGCCTCTGAGCCACGCCAGTAGCCCCAAACTTTTCTGTACGCCGAACATGTATACTCCGCCCGAGAACAATGTCTCCATTCTTCCCCAAAGAAGTCTTGGGGTCCCGTAGTAGAATAAAGAACATCTCCGCATTCCAAAAAACATTCATCCATGGAATTCGTTTGTTAAATTAATGTGTCACCCGGCAATCAGTTTCTTTTCGCTCCACACTTCCCAGCTGCATTATTCCTTTTGCCTTTTTTTAGTCTAGCGTTTTGCACTGGTAGAATTGCGGCATATTAAGTGACAAAACCATTGAATTTACGGAATAAAAGAAGCAAAACGGCAATGTGTATTCTGTCCGGGGATTTCTACCGATACATATAGTCGCAAATTTGTTAAAATTAATGCCAACTCCCAGGAAAAACAGTAAAAAAACGTTAAAATTTGGCCCGAACCACGAACTGCATAAATTAAATTACTTAAACAGCAGCGACCGGTGCTCTGAATCCAAGAAAAGATAAGATGTGTTTTACCCAATGAACTTCAATGAATAATTTGCCAAAGCTTCAATAAAAGCATATTAGAATTGCGTAACTAGTAGCAAAGGACGACCACTTCTTCAGTTAAGCAGATCATATCAAATGAAGTGCTAGCACCAGCGATGAAGTCTCAAGATGTGTAAAACAAATAAAGTAAATGTGCTAGCTGGCAATGGGTAAAAGTGGTACTTTGAAGAGCGAATTTCAGAGTCTCAAAGAGGTGGTAAAAATGGCAGTTTCTGCTTAGTTTAACAGACTACGGCAAAAATGTTGCAAGGAGTAATACCTTAACCTTAACTTTGCGAACATAATTAGGCTAAACGCTTAGCTGCGTACATTTCAATGAGTCACATCAAACATAAAAGTGAAATTTTTATGGGTAGGATTCAAAACCGCTAGAATGGTCAGCGAAACTATCTATTATGCAACATGAAACAATTATAGTTTTAACATAGCTTTTAGAAGTGAGGAGGCAACAAAACACTAACCTCGTGCTCGAGGGGCGGATCGATCCCCTGGCGCTAACAGAGGCCATCCCACATCCCATTATTAATACGCTGTCGACCTCTCGTTTTGTCTAAGGCAATGAATATGTTTTAGAACAATCAATCTTTGCGTGCTAGAGGTAGGCGTCGGTAGGAGGGGAGCAAATAAATTCCTACACCCAGTTTTACGAATTACACTAAAATTATTGCAGTAATTAATTATTGAATCCCAAGGTGTACGAAGTAGAAATGGTAAGTTAGCACGTTGAGCCACTTTAGTGAATTTGTAATACTTTGTTTGTTCGAACTACCGGTTTCGGTCACTTGGGTGGCCATCTTGTACTAGGCGGTTGGCCGGCCTCCGGGCCGTGCCAACAGCCCCCAAGCCCTCTGTTTCCAGAATATATATTCTGCCCCAATGCTATGCCTTCTTTTACCTTAAAGGGAGTCTCGGGACGCTACGGGATTACATTAAGTACGTCGCTTAAAGCGCAAAGTGTATATTTTGTTGTGTTGGAAAATCAGCGGTAGTTAAGCTAAATGCATCAAATATATGGCTTGAACGGCAATGCAGATGTCACTGGTCGTAAGTTTCTGTACCATTTAGAGACCTCTCTAAAGTCAAGAAAGACATTATACTCGAGAAATGCTTGTGCGTACATTAAACTAGAGGGAAATTCGACAACGTGCATTTGTTTATGTGTTACAAATAATCATATTCGGGATTTGTTGCAAAATTTTATAGCTAAAGTTAAATGAAAGAGACCACTTTTGGGTCTGCTTTAATTTTACACATTTAACCTTGATGATTAAGCGGCATGCTCAGTCAGGGTTCATTTATGGCTCTGGATGGTTCTGCCATTGTACTGTTGGTTGGGCTGTGTGTTTTTTGCACTTTATCGTACCTTAGACTGATTATGAGCAGTATCTCACCCAAAAGAAGGGTTTTTGAAACCCTTTATTCCGTCGGAGCAGCCAAGTAAGTGCAAGTCTTCTGTCAATTGTGACACGTTTTGGAATTGACATAGTTAGCTTCTGAAGCATTCTTTATGTGTTTTTTTAATGTTAAGATGCCAACGAAGGTGGTTCTACTGATTCCACAAATGGTGTTTCGATGTGTTTAAAGCTAAGCTGTTCTGTATTCCGTTACTTTCGTTTTAGTTCTCGTCTTACTTTTTTCCTGGCAAACTTTATTTTTATAACTCAGGCACTTGCGTTTCCCGTTTTCTTAGAAAACCGGCTCCACTGCAAGGTCAATGTCTTGATGGAGGTACGTTTACTTCACCCCCCCATTCCCCCGTCCCCGATTTTATATTTACCGGTTTCTATTTACGTATTTCTAGTTTTTCTTGGCGGTGCTTGTAATCCAACTACGTGGCGAAAAGACATTGCCATACCCTTTTTGGAGGCCCACAGAATCCCTTACTTCAATCCAGTAGGTCTTTATTACTTCCCCCTGGGAAATTTTCCCGTCTCTAAAATACATGACTCGGTTTTTTTGCTTAAACTATCCTCTATCGTTAATCCGTCATGGGCACCCCATACGTACCTTAAGATGCCACGCAACATCTTGATTTTCTCTGACATGCATGCCTACCTCCCCCTCTTGCTTTCCGCCTCTCGCTCTGCGCGTGCTTATGAGCGTGAGTGTGGGTGGGTGTAAATTTTCGAGAAACCTTAATGCTCACCTTATCAGTCAGGCATGATTGCAACCGCATATACTAGTCAAATCTGAATCAAGTGTTCTCTTTACTGTTTTAGAGTTTGTCCCAAGCTACTTAAACGAGTTCAGGCATTCAGATGTAGGCATCGGTGTTAGTTGTGTAGTATGGCAGCCTCCCTGTGCTCATTAAACTCTTGAATCACTAAAGGAAGATGGAGCTTTGGTTATTTAATCTCTGTTTGCTTGTGTTTTCTCTTGTCGATAGTCGCAGTAACTGCTTTGGTCGTTTTCATTGACACCACTAAAATTAGTAACCCCCTTCTCCTTCGCGTATTTCTGGCTATTAGCGGAGGCAAAGCGGGGAGGAAGGAAGGGGCTACTATCGCGTAGGCTGGTGGTAGTTGTGCATTTTTAGTAGCTACAGCTGCAATGCACTAAGTTATTATGTGCATTTGTTTCGCCTTGGCTGCTGAACAGCAGTTTGATGAGTGGCGTCCGGAGCTGATAGCGCAGGAGGCGGCAGCGAAGGAGCGTGCTAGCTGCCTTCTCTTCGTCTTCCAGCCGCATCTAACGCGGGGTCTAGTTAGTCTGGTGGAAGTTGCCTATTTTGCTGCTCATTCACATCCCCACAACTGCTCAAGCTTTTACCACCGCTCTCGCCTTCTCCTTGTTGTCCGACCCTCTCCATCGTCCAACCCAGTACTTTGTGGTCCCACCGTCTTCTACGCCACTCCCGCGTGAGTTTCATTGTTTCCCTTATCCACTATCATTCCTGACTTTTTCCCTCACTTTTCTTTCCTGCTCTTCTAGAGAAGCTGCAAGTATTAATGCGGCCTACCAGTGGTTGGAAGGTCTGCGATTTCCCCATGTGCGTTTCTTTGAGCGACTAGAAGACGCTCTCCTCCACATCAAGACACTTTATCAATATCATCGAGTGGGTTGCTTCCAGTCTCTCTCTATCCATCCTTCCCCTCATTTTATGGCCTATTTTCGCATATTATTTGGTTTGTTTTCAGAAGGTCGCCAGGGGTCTACAATCAGCCGCCCATCCAAACAGGTAAGCTGCAGCTGTTTACATACTGTGTCCGTTTCACGTTTGTATGTGATTGGTGAATTTATCTCTTTCCCCTCTTATCTCGCTTTTAGGCAAAATATGAAGAGGGATCAAAAAGTGAGGCTGTTATTCATTACATCTCCAACTGAAAAGCCAACCGTACAAGTAGGCCTACTCAAATACACATGCTACTCCCACGCAGATGACTACTCACACACACACACAAAAAAACACCGTTGTGCGATTTTGTGTGTATGATCCTATTTTTGTGTGCATTTGGGCGCTGAACTGTGGAATTTCATCATTACTCAGCCTCATTAGCTCACAAACTCCCTAGCTCACTGGAATACGCGCAAATGCATGATCATGAGGCTCGTCGGCGTCAGCTTCATTATTGTCATTTGCGTCTTGGTACTTATGCCTCTGCGTCAAGTGCGGCTTTATAAATTGTTTGAACGACTCCAAGAGAAGTCGGAAGGAATGGGGAGCTCAATCTCCCCATCAGTGGTCCTCATCTTCACTCCGAAAGAAGCTAAAAACTCATTGCATATTTTCGTTCCTCCTTCATCATTCCTGCCTTTTTTATTGAACGAGGAAACACTAAGTATTCCAGAGATGAATGGCTAGAATAGTGAGTAAACGGGAAATTATTTTCCGATAATCTCGCTACTGATTTTGTTAACAGCATGAACCAATTAAAGTCGCTATTGTCACTAGCCGTGTCATGTGATGCGGTTTTACACTTGCATTGGAGTGATCACTGCCGCCTACTGTGATGCCTTCTCATGGAAGAGCAGTTGTTTTCAGCTGTTTTTCTGCATTCTTCTACCTATTGCCTTTGTTTTTCTGCTTGTAGAAAAGTGCTAACCCAGATCCTTACGACAAAGCACAGACTATGGTAGGTTGTTAACTGGAAGATTATTCACCCCGTAAATTATTTACTTATCCTTCATTCCAGGCTGGTGAGAAGCTGCTTGCTGCCTACCAGTACTCTCCCCTCCACAGAGAGGTGACCGCCGACTTAACAATTGATCTCTACTGTGGTGGCACGGCACCGAAGAGAGTAGAAAGTACTTCTAAGGGGAAGAGAAAGGGAACCAACTCCACTGCAACTACGAGTTGGGTGTTGTGCCGTCAACACACCAAGCGTGATTTCGCTCTGAGCATGGCGGTGCAACGCCATTGTCCCCGCCTCTACTTCCACATCTCGCGGCAAGGTCTGTGGATTGTGGAGCAGATGGAAGCGGCCTTTGCCATTGGCAGCGGGAAGGAGGTGATCCTCTGTGTCGAATACCTCAACGATGAGGATAACGCTACTTCAACTGCAGCAGAGTCAGAGCGAGAGACGAGGTCAGAGATATCCTCAGGTTACAGCAGTCTCGCCAGTACGCCAGATGAGGCCTTTCAACCACCAAACACTACCGCCGTTACTGCTCCCTCATCCCTCTCATCTCATTCTCCTGTTTCTTATCCTCTTCTTCCGCTTAGATCCGCTTCTTGTAGTAGGATGAGATTGATGTTGATTGACTCGGTGACGGTGGAATGCGAGAGAGAACGTTACACAATGCGAAAGGATAAGATGAAGGGCGGTAGAACGAAAAAGAAAGCTGTTTCGCTTCCATCTACTCCCACAGTGGTCGTTTTTAGTGATAGTGAGGTGTGTGGTCTATCGCCGATAGCTGTGAAGGACCACAACCGATCACGTAACTACCTTAAAGCCCTCCTTGAAGAGGCCGTAGGAGGGGGAAATGGAAGAGGCCTTCTCCTTGCTCGGCCCGTGGAGAACATTAACGACATCTTCTCTCTCTCGTTTTAACAGCGATACGGCTGCCCCGATGTGGATTATTTTCCCCCTGTTCTGTGATTTGTCTCTGTTGTCGCCAAACTGATGTGTGTACACGTGTGCGCGTGCGTATGTATCTTTTTTATGGTCAAACAACTGCTCTCCCTTCCTTCTACCAGGAACATTCCCTTCTCCGCTCTTACTGTTTACCTTCTGTTTTCAGATGTGGTTTGTTAATAAAAGCTGCACAAGTGCATGTGAGGTAGAATGAATGAATGGCTACCAATCTGCCTGTACTACAGCCTGTAAAAGTATATGCGCATTTTGATGTACTTAAAAGGCGAAATGCAGTGATTCCTATGCAAATTAGAAACTGGGGAACATCAGTCGGTCGAAGTAGAAGCTGGCATCCTTGAAAGTATCAACAGTGGTAAGGGGCTTCACTTGTCGATAATTTCCTCCTTTATTACCACGCTTTATTGAATACAAAGGGGAAGGTATGTTACTTGTTTGACAGCTTATCTTATAGAATAGGAGAGCCAGCATCTATCTAGGGCTCGCATCAAGTCAACTAGGATTTGCATAGTCAAAACATGGCTATCTGATGGTCGCTCACTTTAGAATAATTGGGTCCATTTCAAGGGGCTTAATCATTCACTACTCTCGTCTGAAGCGTTTAAAAGTTGTTGGATAATTCTGAGAATTGATTTGACATTTGCTTTAACGTCCAGACAAATTAGTGGGCCGTTAAATCTTCTCAATTTATAATTCTGTTTGTTGGATTGATTCACATCTGTAGCCTCAAAGCCCTTTTGTAGGTGGGTACCAGATCTGTGAAGAAAAACCCAAATTTTGTTGGCAAGTTACTAAATCTGGACATATAAAGTAAACAAGAGTCGGAAAAACTGGTTACGTAAAATGCTTCCTTCTTCATGGCAAGATCAAATGAACGAAGCGATATGATCGATTTCTCGGGTATGGTATTTAACCGATTAATTTTGAAAGAGATAGGGTTCCTTCCAAAGGGAATGTTAGTCAGTCTTGAACACTTTTGACCGAATGAATTCCTTAGATAGTTCACCTTGCTAGGAACGATAGATTTGTAAGCTCGGTCGGATTTCACGATCTGAATTTGCTATATCATCTTCGGTCCTTGTCCAGTAATCAGGAGGAGTGCTAGGAATAACGATAAAAAAGGAAGGTGGACATGTAGTGAACTAGTATTCTTCAACAATGATAGCTCAATAGTCTCCAAGTTTTGTGCATTAGATCTGACAGTATAGTTATTTAATACCCCAATGGCTAGAGGGGAGGTTCATGGTAAAGACTACGCATTAACACAAGTAGGCAATTGACTAATTTACCAACCTGTTGTTTAAAAGAAGATAGTTCACCTTAAAGCAGATTAGCTGGTCACTAAGGCGGAACATTCAGTGTGAAAATTTCACGGTCAGGACCTTTTAATAGCCATTCATTTAATATTCGTTTGCCACACGATTCTCGACACGGTAAGTTTTGAAGTAATTGGCGTCTAATTTACTTCATTTCGATGAACGCCATCTATTCGGCCGTGTAATTTGATTATTCTCTAGCATCAAGAGACATCTCACCTAAAGAAATGGTGTGCAGATGCATGGAAGGTGAGCGTGTGATATTATGTCTCTACTTACGAGTAAGTTCTTTTGATGGTCATGTACATTGCTATTGTTCGAATCGGAAATGGAAGTGAGATGGATATTCGTGCAGCAGCTACAATGGCGTCACAGCAATTAGCAGTGATAACATCCACCCTCCTTCTTCTGTGTCTTTCTACCTCTGCTGAGAGGAGGCAGTGAAAGTGGGTCGGAGCGTGAGAGTGTATTCCATATCTGATTATGGTTATTATTGGTAAGCTCAATCACATGGAGGTAGGATTAAAGGGATCTTGGGGCTGAAGATAGACTATCCCGCATGCAGGCAGTGGGTCGGTGATTCAAGTCTCTTTCCATGTCTAAAGCAGTAAACTTCCCGTCGATCAGCTGCCACATTCCCCTTTCTACCAATCTCCAATCCAATGTTTCATTTCTTGCTCCATTCATTTGTTCATTCATCCACCCACCCCTCCAAACCAAATCGGTCCACTCTTTGCCAAATTGCTCAAATAGGTACTAGTTTCGGCTTTGTTAGTAGCAGTTAGCGGATTCATATCTCTTTAATATCAACGATTTTGATTCCACGTCTTCTATCCCCTTTGATTGGTCCCAAAATGGTGCTATTAATACACTTTCATGTTTCTCCACTTACAAGAGCCAATGAGGATGAATTAAAGCAATTTTTAATAGAATTCTTGTAGTAGCCCATAAAAATGTATACTACTATATGGATTGAGCGTAGGTGAGTGTCATTGGTCCGACAGGTGTAGTATGTTAATTCAGAGCACATCTATTGGACTGCGTGAATTAGTGCGTAGGGCATCACAATCCATGTGTGATGGGTAATGTGATTTTGACCGCTGCTGCTTCTTCGAATCGGGCTAGTCTGATAGTGATCCCAATAATGCTTAATGGAGAGGTACCAGGAGAAGAGGTGTAGTTGACTGCGAATTAATTTTAAGGGCGTGGTGACTGCAGTGCAAGTGTACTACTGAGGAACTGAATAATATGTGTTTCAGAGGTCTTCAAGGCTCCTTGCACTACTCAAGCGCCAATCTGTGGAATGCTTAACTCCAGGTACCACAATACAGATCAGTTAAGGATCTTGCGGTAATTTGTATGATTTTCAGGTTGTATAAATTAGTTTCTTATGTTCCGAACCCAATCTCTTGCACGCAGTACCTAGGTTCACCATAAATGTCATAACTGCAGAGCCTGACAGTGTGTTTTACCCAGCCAACATTGCATTTCGTGGCACTGATAAAGCTATCCATGATTTAAATGGGTATCTTGACTTACCCCTCCTCCATGATCTGATTTTGCAATGAAGCACAAGAATTGTGCTGTGATGCAAAGTTACAGCCCGTGGTTTTGTAAAGTGGTTTCGCAAAGGCTAGCGAAAGGTTGTGGACAGTAAAAGATACACATTTACTGACTACTACATATAGACTTCAATCCATTCATAAATCACGTATAAGCTTTCCACCTAGTGTTTAGCTCTCCCCATCCTACAGTCAAGATAATTATTGGTCTTTTGTTTTTGAAGTGATGTGTTGTGGCTTGCTGTGCCACCCTCAGTCGCAAGCTGCAATAAAACATTTCTCTGCTTACGATTATTCTAACCCAATAGCAGTTGCACCAGTCAATGAGGCAGAATTAATTTTTGATCAGTGTAGCAGACTTGTCACCTGTAACTTTCGACTTCTCACTGGGATAAAATGTGTCATCGTCATATCAAACGAGGCGCATTGACAGCATGTTGGTGCTTAAAACGATAGCACGAATATACAATGGTATCATTCATGAGGCAGTGAAGTGTTTTCATCATCCTGTGGCATTGTTAACAAAATCATCTACGGCTGAATGCAGCAGCGAAACATTGCACTCACACTTTACAACTACAGCACTACACCTTGGTGCATAGTCCATTCTGGGGTTGACTGCACGCTCCGAAGCCTGTTTGGTGAAAATGATTGTAGCCATATTGCTTGCTTATTGGTCAGTCAAACGAAAGATGTTAGTAGTATCTGCCGATCACTTTCCACTTATAACTGTTCTTTAACACAATATTGTTTTGATAATAGTCATAACATGTGGAATGCAGACTTACAGTGCGACTGCTTACCTGTGAGGCCAGCTGGACAGGTATGACACACTATAAGGGCGGTAGTCTAACTGACTCAGAGAGGCACTGTTCTTCATAATCTAATCTAACAAGCTCTGATAGTTCTGAGGATGAGACTTTTCTAGCAGGACCAGCCCGATAGTGACTGAAAGAAGATTCAAACGCGAAGTTTATTTCAGTGCATTGTGTCGCCTGTGTGCATAAAATGTCTCCTAAAGTATGGGAAGTAGGTTCCACGTTTTACTGAAGGTGATGCATTCTAGGCCTGTAAACTATTTTGGGGTAAATATTGAGCTCTCATGTTAAATGCGAACTTGTTCCTGCGAAGACAAAATATTTTTCATAAATTTGGTGAGTGCTCGGCTTACCCGCTTGACCCGCAAAAAACTTAAAAGCACGAAGCATTAAAGCCTTAAAAGTGTTGCATCAAAAACACCCACGATGACTGTAACAAACTCTCCCTCCTCCATCGCTTTAATTCCTCTGCCTCCTCTTGCATATTTCTCGCCAAAAGCAGGTTAGCAAGACTAAGTATACATGCCAACTATTTTTCTGCTTTACAGTAGTAGTCAATACGGGTGATGGGCTCTGACCTGGTCGTCAAGAGTGTAGATCGAAAGTGAAGGGTATTAAACGAGTCTTGGATGCCTTGTCGTCTTACTCAAGGCTTTGATTTTGACACCTTTATTCTAGTGCATCTGATTGGTGAATATGCAGTCAACTAAAGTGTAGGATGCCTTTCGGCTTAAAGAGACCGCACGATGTAGATCCACAACGTCTCAACTCTATTAGCAGTTTTGAAGATTTGTTGGACCAGATCATAAAAAAACGCTGTATTGTCCTGCTTATTACAAATTCTTCACAGTTGTGATGATTTTTTCCTCTAAAGAGGTAGGCTTTTGGTGAGCTTTTGCGAGTTCGCATTCTTCTTCGGAAAAAGCATCTTGCGTATAGGAAAGTCGATCACATCTACTGCTGTGCATTGTAGTATGGATGTCACACGTAGGATGGGAAGGAATCCCTTTGCAGATAATTTGGTGTTATTTACGTTTGTTTAAAAAGAAAATTTTTACATTTTGTCAGTTCATGGCCAAGTAGATGGCATTTGGTTTGTCATTGGTAACCCATTGGAAAAACTCAGCGGAAACTTATGGCTGTCGAGTTGATTCTAATCCCATGGCCTCAGAGACAGCACAGCCAGGAAGAAATAGCAGACTTGTTTAAAAAAATCCCTACATCCGTAAAATTTCATGCGGGAATTCTCTGTGTGAAACGATGATGTTGTACGAGCCTTCGTTCAAGGGAGCAGTTTCCCGCAAAGACTAAACCAAAGAGGATATTTTAGAGGCTGGACGTGATTTCATGCGTATGCTAGAAGTCAGGTCCCATGGTCAATGAGACTAACAATCTGTAGCCACCGCAATGCACTTGAGTCCAGCAGAAAAATGGCAGCGTATTTTTTCCGAAGACCGCACGCTCAATGCTAAAACGAGGTGGATGCTCTGGGCCATGTCCATGCGAATGCATTCTTCACAAAACCTGGATAGTAGCTTATTTGGTGACTTCATTTAGGTATCCAAAATGATATCATTGAGCGCGACTTGGTGATGCATTTTTGAATACATACCATAGGTGAGCACAAAGTAATTGATGTCACAAAGCACTTCAAGGGGGCAGTTTCGATGTTCGAATCGCCATTTCCACTCAACACCTCAAAAATCTGTCAACACAAAGAATGTGAAAAAGTGTTGGAGAAAAGTTAATCACATTGTATAATTTCTCAAAACCAAGTATCCTTTTGACCTATTCCATCAGGCACAAAAGTAATCAAGTCTTCCCAACATAGCGTTCTCACGTTGCCTGCTTCAATTGAATTGCGTTAATAGAGGAATGTTAGGCGATAGTGACAGACTGGAAGCAGACAAAACTTTCAAGAAACAATCATTCAAAGTCATGAAAAAAAATGTTTTTGGTGGCATCACGGACACCACTAACCCAACGTTTGGCAAAGTCCTCGCATTTCGCCACTGAAATTTCATATTATTCCATGATGTCTTAAAATGCATGGATATCCCTTATTGTTCGAGGTTATTTACGAGAGGACCTAACTAAGCCTAGCCAAATACTGCTGCATCATAGGTCAATCGCTTGGCGCCTTACGCCTATCCTCTACTCACGGCATCGCTAGTTGTCTTTCTAGTTTACGTATTCTGCAGAGAAATGAAAGGGAATTGACTTTAATCTTTCATGAATAACAAAAATTGTATAAGTGGAGGTGGATTTCGCCACCCAACACAAAAAAGGGATGAATTTAGTGTTATTTGTTGGCCGCTTCCACTGGAGGTGAGTCATGCAGTGTGAATGGACATGTGGCAAAATGAACACTGTGGCTCACCGATGAATTGATATGAACCCGACGGGAAGGGGTGGGTGTAAGTCGTTGGTAATTGTACAATCTAAGAGGCTACCAAGAAAAATAGGCTTGAGTAGTATTGTGTAAGGGCACACAGACTGCTGACAAATGATGTAGCCTCTGACAAGTGTTTTTTTTTGAACTGGCTTAGTAGCCGACAGCAACAGAATGCTTTTAGACCACTTGAAAATGCGATAGGATGGGAGTTAGGGAGGGAAGGAGAGCAGATGCCAACAAGACCAGCTTTTGACCAGTCCCTTGCATTGGATGCTTACCCATCAGTAGTCAGCGTCTTATTTTGACCACTACTTTGAATAACCTAATCAGCGTGTGAAACGAAGTCTTCACTAATTCAAAAAGTGTAGAGATTGTTGCAGTTCCTAGGTCCTTCACGGAATTCTAACCAGTGGCGATGTATTTTGGTATTGGGAATTCACGATATAGATGTGATACACCAAGCTTTTTATCTCAATGTGACGAACTGATACGTGCAAGCGAGTCTCAATCACTCACAAGTGAGTGGATCCGTCGATTGAGTACAGAGCGGTTGTACTCCTTCTGTCGATTGAGGGGGACATTAAGGCTTGATTAACGCGTCGATTTGCGGCAAACACCTTGTTAGTGACTAAGGCCTTACCATTTTGGTATTCCTTTAAATGATTGGTCATGCGAGTTAGCAACTGGCGTGATTAATTACAAATAAGCCTGTCAGTCCACAGATCAAGTCTTCCATTTTTTAGACATTAGAAGAGAAATAAGTTTTATCATCCAAGACTGTAACATAATTGCAGACTTCTGAGTTCGGTAATGACATCAGACGATGGATAAGAGGTGCTAACTAAAAAGTATATTTGGACTCAAAATATCCGGCTTTTCTTTCTAAGTTCCGATGTCCTTACTAAAATTACTACTCACTGCCTGATCCATGTGTTCCTGTTTTAATCTAGAAGATTTTTAATCACTCACAGACTCGCCTATAACCCATTCTGCAGTAATATCATCAGGTGTCAAAATTCACTGGTGTGTAACGAACAGTTGGACGAGTCCTCCAAAACTACAATATCTTTGAACACGATACCCGACAACACCGACAGAACTCCCTCCACCATTTTAAGTAGGAACACGAAATCACATTGATGAGGACTCACCGTAGACCAACATGTTCCAAACCCAGTGGTTACAGTTGTCCCGGTAGCCAAACAATCCAGCATGCTGGTAAACATGGTCATATATACACACACCACTTCTCTTTCAGCACCTTTCAACATACCTCGACCCCGTGACCTCTGCGCATCCAGATTATTATCTAGGTCACCATTTTGCTACTTTTCATGCTCTTAAAGCCACATTTAACGTATAATGGATGATCGATATAGGAAAGACTGGGCCAAAAATTGTGTAAGAAGGGAATTATTAGCCAGATGCTGGAATATAATGCCTAAAATGTTAAACAATCTAAGCTTGTGCATTCAAGCTTGAGGCACTACGCTTTATCGATCGTAAACCCGACCGCTTACCACTGTAGCCTGCCTAAACACACTTCAATGCTTTCTTATGACGAACTCAACGCTTTTAAAACCCTTCCAGCAATTTTCATACAAATGTTCGCCTGCCTACGTAAAAAAAAGGATCTCGATATATTTGTCAGCTACCTTTGCCACTTAACTCTATTTTTTGAAGTATGTTAGGTTGGCTGCTGCTAATAAACACAAGTAAGTCACTATAAATCAACAACAATATTGTGAAACGATGGATTTAAGACGGAAGATGAGTTCATTTCAGACAGGAGAAGGTGATAATACTAGAACCCACTTTACCATACGTATATGTAATCTGCTTTTTTTTCAAAATTCGCATAAATTATGAAAGAAAGTTACTTGAGTTAAAATTCATTGACCTCTTTGATTTAGTTAAGTGAATTAGCTATTAGCTATTTGGCTTATTTGTCGTTTGGCCCTTTCTGCTTAGCTCTATTTGTAATGTATGCGCAGACAATCATTAAGAGTTTCTCAGCGTTTTTCTCCCCTCTATTTTTCATTTCTCTCTGATGTTTTATCGAACAATTTGCACCAAGTAAAGGTAATCCCTCACTGTCCACACCTGTAATTTTGTAGTCTCAAAAAAACACAAACTTTTGATTGTTTGACAGAAAAAATCAGCTCACTCTACCTAACGCAACCCACAAGTCTAACAAAAACACGCCGATTTATTATTATCGTCTTCGACTCAGGGGCGGATTGTGGATCATAAGAAGACAGTATAACTTTAAGCACTTTAAAATAATGTGCTGTCTGCTTGCGAAACACGAAAATACAAAAGCCAATTCTTTCTAATTGCTACAATTCTATGGCACAAATTAAGTAAAGAGGGCTGACAGGATTCACTACTTTTGACTCTGGTTGGCGTATGTGGAAATCAGTTTCTTTACCATCACCCACGTTGAGCATCACCAAAAGCTTATCTTGACATGTCACAAATGACACGAATTTCTCTTTGAATGGAGCTTTACCTACCTCTGGGTGACCCCCCATGAGAAGCCCACATTTTTAGTATTTTCTAATCGATATTTTCTGTCACCGTATTTTATCCAAATGTTGCATCATTTGGCACAGACTGCCCACTTCCTTCCACTATTGGCTCGTAAAGGCCTGTCCTTCTTCGAAGTTTTATTTGGTTTTGAAAAAGGAGCGGATCTTTAGTTTGTTATGTCAGAGAGAGGTACTGGCAGTAATTAATGCTTTCCAGATCAATGAGTCCAAAATTGTGGTAAGTATTCACTTTTAATAGGTTTAAAATTCAACCACCTTAAATCGGCTTAAATGCTTTTAACGTGAGTGAGTTTTTATGATATTTACAGACCCAACTTCTATCTTTTTTAGAATCTGGTGAAACATGAAGAGTAGCATTTAGAGAGGAATTAAAATGACGACTTTTCTCCTTCTCGTGCGATGCGGAAACGGTTTGATTATATATTTCCACACATAAAGTGAAGCAGTTTTTGATGAGCTTATTTCATTTAGCTGTCATTTTCGGAGGGTAAAACTGGAGAACGTGGGAAGGAATACAAAACCTATTGTCTTAGCAATGAGTTTTACTAGATTTGTCTTTCCAAGAATTAGTCAAGATTCTATTTGATAAGCCATTTTTATAAAAGCGCTACTCTTTAGCTCGCGTAGTTCATGTTTTAATTTTGAAATGAAAAGATTTTGTATCATTATGGCTTATAGGCATGTTGGTGAGTGAATTCTCATCGGAGGTAAATGGTTTTCCGATCTAACCAAAAATGCCCCTCGAGTTAAGAAGCCACTTTCTAGAAGTTGAATTAACTGCAAAGAGACGTCTTTTTTCTCCGTTTCACAGCATATGGGCGACAGACTCGTGCATTTCGGGTAGAGCACACTTCAACGACATTACGCCATGGAGAGACTTGCCAAATGCAAAGAGTAATTAATCTGCTTACAGACATGATTGACAGAAACAGATGTGGCTAAATGTGGAAAGGTCACGGCTGAAGCTTAGCAAATGGTTCCATCTACACATATCAACACATTCTTTAGCGTCGTTTTTCATTTCTTGCTGTCTGATTTTTGTCATAAAATGATTACATTGTTAAAGCGCGCCTTGTTCTGTGTAACAAGGGCGTAAACACTGCTGCGCTTAACATTCATTTTTGCATTTTGTTACTTCTTGCTGTCTGAGTGCTTTAAAGATCTGAGAACTTGAGCGCTTACCTCCTTCGCATTGTGTCTTCATGATGACAGTTTTTCATAACCCACAGCCGCATTCATGGTACGAAAGGCATTAAGGATACATGAATACCATTCCATGGGTTAGTTCTCGCAGACTTGATTTAATTTAATTGGCTTGTGATGTAAAGGCAACCTCGAAAGAGCCGGTAGAATTCGCAAAGTGCCCTTATGCTAAGGAACCCTTTATTGGCCTAATACCAACAGTCCTGCAAGGTGCATTTTTTACCAGCTTTTACCCAACTCACCAATGCATATAGTCAGTTTTTATACTTGACTTAAATTCAGTAAGAATTTCAACAAATCGCCCTTTTCTCACACCATTGACGTTAAAATTTGCCAATTAAGCCATCATAACTCAACTACAGCATTAACTTCCTCAAACAAGCAAGTTTCATTGCGAATGTCCCCAAAATCTATGCTTTGTAAAAATTCCCTTTTTTCACGCCTCACCTGATATAATAAGGAGGACGTTCTAAAAAAGTCTCCTATGCACTCCTCTTTCTTGACGAATTCTCGGGCATTCTGGAATGTCAGGCTCTTGTTCAGTTGCATCAATTAAAACACTGTAAAACTGCCACTGGTCATTCTAATTAATTCAAACACAAAACGGTCGCAGAATGAATCTAAGGGAAGAAAGAGTGTCCTTTTAAATAAAATTTGATACTTGTTGCTGTAGCGAATATGATGCACACATTACTATAAATGATTTCACATTTATCTTATTGTAATGCCGAGATATACTTCAAATCTAAACATATTTCGGTATCTTGTGGATGAATTTAAATGCTACCATTGACATAAAATTTGGTGCACTTGAAGCAAATCTGCGAAGAGCAGAGGACATATTCGAGGAATTCATCGAGGACATTGGTTGGAAACATAGATCTTCCTAGGCATTGGGATGACACCCTAGTTTTAAGTGCATCACGATTTTTCTTATTTTTTATGGGACTGAAAAGCAGTCTTCGAATGTATTAATCAAGGGTTGGGGGAATTTGAGCCCAATATTGCCGAATCCATTGCATTTTAAATTAGTTCATTGAATTTCGCGCCCTTTTTTCTAGCACATTATGCCCTTATGTGAGTTCCGAGGACGGAAAGGATGGCCAATCGGAGAAGCTGGATGACAGCGCAGGCGTTAAGACATTCTAGGAGGTTTAAATGTTAGATGCGAAGGAAATGGAGGCTTTCTAAATAATCGGGGCAGAATTGCCACTTGTCATTTGCGAATGTTCCCAAAAATTCTTTGATGGCTAAATTTTTTCTTAATGTAGGTCGTTGACCCCTATAGGAGCAGCGATTTCATTTGGCATTTTCTCTACATCTTCTTCAACAGCTCCACACTCGGTGAACACGAGAGACTTGACTAAACTCGTCAAAATATACTTCGCCTTTTCGCCTCATCTCTTAAGTACTGTTGATCAAACGAGCATTATACTAATTATTTGTGGTTATTTGAGCCTTCTTACGTTCCCTTGCAGTTCTCTGCTCTTAAGCTGTTCTTCCGCAGGCTCCATAAAAGGTGATCAGTGGAGGGGAGAAAACACTGGAATGCCAAAAACATGGATACCCTACTCCGTTTTTGCTCCCCCGCAGTGCGACACAGTCCTTGGCGAAGATGGCCATTGACCTTTCTACACTTTTAACGTACAATTTGAGATTGTAGGAAATTTGTTGACGACTTGAGGACAAAAAAGACTGGGACACCTTTCTGCAGACAAGTATAAGCTGTCATTTAACAACTCTACCCTTTCCGATTTCCGTCGGAGACATGCTTCTGTATTGATAGGCACAAATCGGTCAATTCTTTTTGAGCTACCCTCATCCATAAAGAGTATGGAACTGCAATGACACAAGCACTATTCACAGTAAAACTTGTGGATTCACCATACCAATTTTTGTAAAATACAAAGTTCTTACTTCTGTTCAAGCCATTTTGTGGAGATTTAGTGGCCTCCTGTTGCTCCATAGAGGATGATGTACCAAAACCGAAACCTCGTTCATTAAAATGATTTTACATGACAGGTGAGTCGTGTTTGGATAAGTCATTTGAGAAGTCTTACTCAAGTATGCCAATCAATTGTGTAGAAAGGTTTGGCTGAAAAGTAGGGGTGTAAGGAGCTTTTTCACGTCAATCTATGGATTTAAATAGTAAATCGGGGTGAGACGATACCGCAATTCGGTACTTTCGTAAAAACGATCGAATAAAGAATGAAGTTCACCATTGAATGAAAGCTTTTTTACTGAATATTAAGAAAAAAATAATTGAAATTATCAATGAAAGATTAGTTGAAATAAGAGTAAAAAATGATACTGCAACACATGAAGCGATAAATGTACGAATAATGAAACCAATATCTCCCAAAGATTTGTCTCATGCATGGAAGAAAAGAAATTAATGGATCTTTGAAGAATTTGTTGAATTATCAATAAAAGTAATCTGCTCTTTGCTTACTTTCGTTGACACATGTAGTCAGAACATACGTGGGAAACTGTTAACTTGTTTACCGACAATAAGGATATTGCACTTGAGGAGAAGGCAACAGCCTTAACCCTCGTAAGGCTATTAATATGCAGCAGCAACTTCTCCTTGTTGGAGAAGTTTCGCGTCATCCTCACCACCTCCTTACCATAAACGTCACCCATCCTGACGTTTTGATTTCGCTATCATACATACAGAGATGAAGTCATATCTGACACCGGCTAATTTGTAAGTCTCCAGTTTTGCACCCATTTTTTGTTGTTTAGCTGTTTCTTTTTTGTTGTATTTTTGCTAACGTTGGTTACGTGAAGTAGAAGACAGACTAATTTTTTGAAGCAGTGAGAGGAGACTTGCTTAATGAGCCTCAACTATGAAAGCCCGTTTGTATCGGCAAGGCGGCTTCTACACGTCTTACCTCCCAAAATCACTGCTCGTTCATCGACCAGATATTCTACTTATTTTTTTACAGAAATTAGAGCACGACTACTCCGCAATTAGGTTGCGCGTAGAGCTGCACATCAGATTCCTATAAATCATGCTTCAGGCCCAAGCCAGGGTCCAATATTGACTCAAAAATGTGTTAAAAATAAAAGCATTTTGCGTAGGTGAGATACTAGCTGGTAACTTCTTTCACCAATTGATTACCTGTGATGCCTTCCTCAAACGTATGCAAAAATATTGCTTTTAGTCAACAAACGCAAAGAAGATGTAGATTAATTTAGTGTAGGTTGACCTAGTAATCTTATGTCTCGAAAGGGAGTAACACCGTAAAAGCACCCACCAGTAAAAGGGTATCCTTTTTAATGCCAAAAATTCTCCAAGGCTAAGTAAAAAGAAGTTTTCAGAGATGATCAAGGAGGGGATCTAAGCGAATTAGGCAGGGGAAGTAAAAAGGTACAAAATAGTGACATTTTCTTCCTATTTAGAACAAGTGCTAAGTGCAAATTTGAGTTTAGCATGTGCATTGCTCATACTTTGATTCTTAAGGAGGGATACAACTAATGAACTGGTGTAGTCTGATAATTTACAGATTTTTAGAATGATTTAGGTCTTCTTACTTTGATAAGTTGCGGGTTTGAAGATTTAAAACGAGTCTTGGAGTGTCGGATTATGTGTTACTTTTAATTACAGCCTGGAATCCAATGGAAATATGGCAATGGCGAACTCTTATAATCAATCTCTTCTGGGACCATTGCTAACCAATGCAATGGGAGCCAAGTGGCTTAACAGTTCTTATTGCTTTTGCTGTAGCTAAAAAATGAACTAACTCGATATCTTCCAGAATTATGTGCAATGGAAGCATTTCCATGCTTAAAGAAGCGCCAGTAAGCCACTGTCTTCTGTTGTTCTTATTTTGCCTCGCAATTTTCTTGTTATTTCGAGCCATTATAACCATCAAGTGTCAATCGTTTTTTATGCAATTCATGATTGCTGGTTCAACAAATAACGTTGAGGTCAGAGAATGTTGCCTTTTTATGATTCGTAACTAAGTGCTTCTGTCGGAACAAAGTCAAGATGAATGTGTAGGTGAGTTAGTAAAGGTAAATAAGTATTATTAAGTGGCTATGAATACGCACCTTTTTTAGATTGTTTGCAGACTGGCCTATGAAGGCACGATGGTACTTTGCACAAGGCGCTATTCACTCTGAGATTCCTGCCAAAGATCAAACAGAAGTCATGGCTGAGATTCATTTACCGTGCTTGATGCAATGTGGTAGGACAGGTCACTCATCTTCCTTGCAAACAACTGAGACTAGCCAACCACACTACCGAAATTACTTCAGCGCACAGTAAAGTAATAAGTGTATGCAGTTGACGATTTAATCCGCAACCGAGCATGGTGACTTGCCATAGTACTAGAGACATTGCGTGCATAATAAAAAGCTCTTGAAGTGCTTGACTTTTGTTAGAAGGAAGCTCTCTTACCACCGAAGTTGAAAAGCCTACGAAAAAGCATGTAATTTTGTAGAGTTTCCTGAGTTTATATCAGAAAATTACTTACCGAATCATCCGAAATATGTAAAATATCTCGGATCCTAGTTATTCTTATGCCATGGTCTTTCCTTGCAAAGATTTCGAACATACTGCAACGAAATTGTTCCATTTTTTGAAAAATCAAGACTGATTTATTCCTTGGATTTATGTGTATGTATGTATGTATGTATGTATGTATGTATGTATGTGTGTATGTATGTATGTGTGTGTGTGTGTGCAGTGGACTGCAGAGTGCTGTCCTAATACACCTTACGTGAAAGTACCAAATCATACAAGCATAACGATTTATAAATTGTTACCTTATCATTCGTGCAATTTTCGAGGAATGTAGCATCGTTGAGATTTCACAAATGATCACACACTTCTTAGATGCTTTAATAAAAAGCATCGAAGAAAGGTGCTTTTGTCTACCAGGATATCTTATTGATAAAGTCAAAGGGTCTTCACTGTATTTGGGCCTACGAAAGGTGCGGGAGTGCATGAAAACGCCTCATTATGTCGGTAATGGAACCCACTGGATTATGGGCCATGATCACTAAAGTTGGAAACTTGGACGCTACAGTGTCCAACAGCACACACCACAGTTTAACGCCCGTGAGGAACCCTGTCCCACGCATTTTGCCAAGTCATATGGTATGCATAGCCCCATAGATTTTATTCGCCATATAGAGGTTGTTAGAGATTCTAACAAGCAACTCATCACCGTGGCGGTAGGTACGAATTCTACTCATATGCTTCCTGTCACCTTCTATCTGGTCTGACGTGCAATATTGAATATGTAGCATTTTTTTGAAAGTATCATCAAATTTGATTGCTAGCCAACACCCACTGCTTTAGCTTCCTCAATTCTATTGAAGACATTAGTTGTTGGGTCATCATAGAAGCCTCCAGATTCACCATCGCCAATTACTCTCGCCTGCTCACTAAGGGTCTTCTCGTCAGATCTGGACGACTCAGTAGCATCACTACGACTGCGGGGACTGTCACCATCGAGCCATTTTGCGGAGTCCCATAATTTTGCCCGGCGACGGTCCAACCTAATGCATCGGAAATTCCCATTAAAGGAACGTTGCAGTGTTGTAAGGATTTGAGGGAGAAATACAGATCAACGGTGCGGAGTCACTGTACGCGTCGAGTCACTGTGCGCGTCCTCACTCAAACTGGAGAGGTTAAATGGGGAGCACCATTATTCCACTAATATCAGCGCGTTGCCCTCCTCGCGCAATTCTTTACTACATAATTTCTATGCCTCATGATGTGTCATTTGGGCCACGGATTTCACCCCAAGTTAAGTTATGACACAATGCTTACAGTCCCTTGAGTTGTTTAGCAAAATGGTTGAACAATCTGGAGCTTAGTGTATTAAATTGACCACTGTTAACAAACACTGCACTATAACCGTTCGTATCCTTACCTCGTTAGGTGCATTCCATGGACAGCAAACTCGAGGAAGGTTGGTTCTGTTAAGGAGAGCAGAGTGTACCGGCACGGTACAGCAGGCGCACCGACTTTGTCCTTCACAATGGATGAGATCAGTAGTCTGTCAGGTAGAGTAGATAGTGACCACTGCTTGGAACCGACCAGATGAGACTGACAAAACTCGATCTTACAGACATGGAAACCGAAACTTGGCAACAATTGCAGTAGTCTTATTCATGCAGATTTTTAATCAATATCCGTGACAAGTGGAGCGTCGAGGTAGTAGCTAGCTTTGTCCATGATAACTTGGAAGTCAAAGTAGGGAAAAGTGCACGTATAATTGAATTTTTTATGTTCGCTCCCGATACAAACAAGCCTCGTACTAAGTCCTTCACCTTTTTGAGTTCTCTAACAGAACCGGCAATAACACAGCGGTACTGGGAGTGACTTATCAGGGTACGCATTCTCTGATCAGCAATCGTCTTCCTTTAGAGCCTTAAATAAATAAGTGATAAATTAGTTTATGATTCCAATTAATAAGAAACAGTTTGAGATTTACTAACCCCCAAAGCAATTTATTTGTACTAGATGCAACCGTCGAAAGAAATTCGCTACTGGTTTCATTCAGTAGAAGAATATTGTTTCTATCTGGTCAAAATGACGTTATGAATTTTCCTTGGTACTGGTAAACCACATGGCAAAAGAGATGATATGGAAAGGAAATTGAGGGGAAAATGGAGGCATCAAATGCTAGAATTTTGTCCTCAGAGACAAAACTGCCCATCCTATTAAAACTGGTGTCTATCATGTGTCTCGTTAAGAAATCTAGAACATCAACACGGTTAAGAGACTGGACCTTCTGGAGTCATTAACATGCTAGCAAAAGAGTGAAAAAATGTTCGTTGGTTTTATTTTTTAATGTCTAAAGGATTACACCAAAGCACTGGTTGATTCCGTCTTTAAGTTGTGTCGCGTCACATGGGCATCACATGAAAAAGGAGGAATAAAACGGATCAAGACTCTATCTTATCACGGATTCAGTGAAAATGCAAATCGAAACGAATAGGCTTTGCTCTCGAGCCTTCGTCGTAAGGGTGTAAGTCAAGTGGTGGTATTGCAGAGATCGCAATTTCTCCCATCAGTTCAGTTAAGCTGCCAGTAAAAGGGCTCTCTTTGTGAATATGAATTCCCGACAGGCTTGTTTCATCACGAGAAAAGGAAGTCACAATAATTTTTTCAAAGAAGCTCATCTCATATCTACCCTCTATGTTAGTCTACTGGAATGGGGTAAGCATAAAATGTTATGTGGAGTTGTGCAGAAATGCATAAGACAGCACAGCTTTTAAATACTAGAACGGTTAATAGTGATTAAGTTATGAATAAGGCGTGACCTTTAGTGTCTGGGTGCATCATAGCAATTACATAATAAACTTGGCTAGATAAACAAAAGTTTACCTCATTTAAAAGTCAAAAGCCTCTAAAAAGTGTCGATCGAGAGAGGAAGTGGGACAGATCAAGTGGAATAGTTTTGAATTACAAATGTTATGCGCTCGTCCGGATGCATAGCTTGTTTCGTTATCCTGATTATTGTGAGATCACTTGAGCATAACACAAAGTAACATATGAATGTAATTCTTTAGTCCTCTATTACAATCTTTAGCATTTAACAATATCTCCGCCTGTTTTAGAAGCGAATAGCTAGTCAATTCCGATACATCGCTGTCGGACTCGATTAACGATGTCAAAAGTGTGTCATCAGAAAAGTGTGCTAGTACGAAAAATATGGCAGAGGACATGGACGAATTATCAGCTACTTTGGCCAAACGTACTTCCAATACTGCAAGAGTCAAAGGCAAGGGCGAAAAAGTGGATGTAATTTAAAGGAAGGGAGAGTAAGGGAAAGGAAGATAAGTGTAGCGACCATAGAGTAGCATTCCTCGTGCACATCGGTTTTAAAAGGCATCTCTAGACTATACTGCAAAGCCACTGGATGAAAACCATCAATTGGGGTCCAATCATTGCTTTCCTCAGTGCGCCAAATTAAATTACCCACCATTACAGACGGCGCCGTTAGTAATTTTCAGTGCTGGTAGAAATGGTTGAAAAAAGGGGATAGGAGAAAAGATGAAACCACAGAGATTGTTGCATCTTTATACTTTATGTCAGCACTCAGGAAATTTAATGAAATGCTTTTGCAGCAGTGATTTGTTTGGAAGACAAGGCCCCTATCAGAGTTAGTAAAGATAGAAGCACTTTTGAACGAGACATTAAGTCGTTTGGTGTGTTGGCTTTGCCCTAAAAATGGTTTGGCCCTACGCAATGCGATGCAATGAGTAGGACTGATGACTGAACCCAGGAGATGAGGCAACTTATGGGTAAAATCATCCGATGGTGTGAGGTTGCCTGAATTACAGCCCAGTGATCTTTTGGGTGATAGAAATTGTAGATCGCCGAATAATGTCGTGTGCTCTTTCGCAGAAACATTAACAACTGATGTTTGTTGCATTATGCTCTTAACTTCTTCTTAACGAGGCACTTGATGGAAAGGAATTCTCGATAGAATGATAAATCTTCTTTTGCGGAGACAAAATTATAGTATCTGTTACTCTCCTTCCCAGACAATCTGTTTTGCTATGCGATTGATTAATCCCAAGAAAGGCTGATAAATACTTGACTGAAGCACGATTATGAAAGGTGCTACTTCACAAAAACTGAATTCACTATGCAAATGTCAGACTTACCAGACCCATCGGTTGTCCCGGGTGGTCCTCAAAAAGAACAAGAAATTGCAGGCGATAATTAATAAAAGTAATTGTAAAGATGACGGTGTTTTAGCAGGTTTAATTTAAGTTGAGTAAAAAAATTTGTACTTATACAGTCTTTAGCGATTGAATTATTTGGTGTGCAGTGAACCACTCACAAAGTCCAGTACGCTTAAAAATCCTATTAGTTTACTAATATGACAGATTTGCCCGAAGCACGCATGCTGCTTAATTTTGCGCAAATTAAAGTGGCGGTCCCTTTTTGAATAGTGACATCCAATCTGCTGTGGTTAGAAAAATACAACTGCTGTTATGGTGGGAAGCGATCCGCAAAATCTAGCTGCCCTAGTGATTCAACATCGGATTTTAGAGTTCAACCCTAGTCTCACTATTTCTGTGACAATCAAAATGCATATTTAATTCTCTAAAAGGATTAGTTGAAACCCTGCCTACTTCAGAGTTATCGGTAGTTGTAACGATGTGGCCTTTCAGCAGTGGACAACAAGATTAAGCTCTATCGCAATCACATGAAATCATATCTTTTTATGTACGATCGTGCATAGTTTTTGGCCATTTGACTTAGGCCATCAGTGTGATTATGCAAGTTGAACTTCGTATTTTCCTTAAAATCAGAATGTGGTATGGTTTAGAAGGCGATCCTACGTCTTTAAATCACATTAATTACTGCTTTTTGCGTGAGACTTAGCAGCTTGAAATGTTCCATTTTCGGCAGATTTATAATGAGTAATCTAAAACTTTGAAAAATGCGCAACGACTTCACACAAATTTACCTAGTAACTTTGATAGCGAGACCTACTAATAAATTATGCCGTTTGTGAAGCATTGTATGTTAGAGAAGTGTATAGACAAAGGATGCTGCTGATTTTTTCGTTAACTCAACGTTAAAAAGCAATTTGTTTAAAGAGGTTTAGAGTTTAGTACTGAGTTAGCAAGGCTGAGACACCTGGATTTTGTAAGTCATCTCCCTAAGGCATTCCAAGAAGATAGCCTTCGCAACTTATCGACTTTTCTTTAAATCTGTTTTACCGCTTTGTAGAGGAAAGTTAACGTTGCTAGAAACGATGCTTATGCTCTGCGTCGATGAATAGAAGTTGATAAACCGGTATTTCCTCACCGTAAAGTAACTTATCTTAAGAAGATACATTATGCTCCAAATTAAGAGGTATTAGGTGGTTTTTTTGTTAAGTATTGTCGTCTTAAACAATAGGGCTACACCTAGATTGGAAAGCTTTATAGAATTACAGTAAGGCTATGCAAAATGCTAAAAGTCGATGAAGGAATTTCCTTGAGAAATTTACTTGATGCGTTGGAATTTCTTTCGTTTAGTCCATTGTGCGATAGGTAATTATATCTGGTGATGGCGATATGCAAACCACTCACTATTTGATTTAAAAATTTCCGTCTTGCCACCTCGTGGAGCGTCCTCATCAAATCTTATACGTGTTTGATGCGAAGCCTCTGTAGCCCTGTGACCAAGTCGAAAAACAACAAGCAGAGTTTGATTCCATCGACTAGATTCAAACTGAAAATAGATGATGCGAATAGCGGCGAATTCGAGGCCCTTCTGCATAGTGCATGTGTTTTACAAGTCCTTACGTGTTGCAATAGAGTGCTGCAGAAAGCCGTACCGTGAACTATATAAACATTTTGGCCACCCTCTATTACCCCTATTGGATAAATTAGCTTATCCTCTGAGGCATGTGGATTCTAGCTGAGGAGATTGCCAGATCAGTCTTGTCTCCCCAATACTAATGGATTCATCTGATGCTTAAAAAGAAGTTGAGGAAAACATCTCATGTGTAAGCTAGTGTTGCACAGAATTTGCAGAGAAAACTGACTGTAAAAAGTGAATGCTGGACCTTGGCCTGTCTATTTTCTTGTTCATTCTGGAGTCATTGCGTCGGGTTCTGATTTAAAACCGATGATTGGCAGTTCCTTATGTCTACCCTTCTGCAGAAGCGTGCTTACACTCATCTCATAGCATTAACTTCCAAAATATATCTGGCGTTAGCCTCCAGGTAATATGATGCCTAGGTTCATTCAGTAATCAGCATTGATCTTAATGGCCCAACAGCTTTTACAACGAACTTTACGGAAACGGTACCAAGGATAGTAATTAATATTGTTTTTCTGGCTGGTTGGTAAAATTGAGGCGAACAGATTACCGTATAAGAATCCATTAGAATGTTTAGACTAAACAGATGATACATTATTATAGGGTTTACCAGCAATGAATCGCCAGTGAATATGAACAGATGATGTATAGAGGATGATTGTAGTGGTAACTGGGAATGTTATGGAGGCGATTTTGGATTATCGACAACCTTTCACTCCCACTGTATGTTGATGCTTTGATACAAATCAGTTACTCCATGTGTAAGCGAAAAATATAACCAAGGGAATTGGTGTTTTAGCGACTACTTTTAAAAGGCAGATTTGCGGTTCAATTTCTTTTCCTCCTGATACGAATTTTCGTGCACCCCTCGATTTTAATGATTTGGCACCCAAAAATTAGCTCCATGATCGTCAACAGCTCCCAAAATCGGATAAAATGGCCACAAAATGAATGGTGCAAAATGATAACGAGGATTGGCAATATCAGCTTGATATGGTCATTCTGGGTCGCTTTGAGGCACTTCCTGTTTGCCATGATCCTTCCCTCAGTACAAGTCAAATTGCTACAGCTAATCACATCCGAGTTAAGAGAATCATGACGAAACTACCTGGCTTAAGAGCAGGAGTGCTCATTTTTCAAGTATTAGACTTAGTTTTATTATGGCAGTATCTGTAGAAAGGTATGAAATTGTAAATATGCGTTCTATCATTGCCAAGCGATCGAGTTGGCCAAGGTGTTGTTAAAATATGCTCCTAATTTCAAGACTCTGATAGCTGCTGATTTTAGCAGTAGTTGCCAAATGAACGGTTATAAAGACTTGCCAATCGCATTGACCTAATGGCTATTTTTGCTTAGGTATTACCTATCGTTGAGCGTGTTAGAGACTTCAGTCATGTTTCCGACTCCCGTCGCAAATCTGCAGCAGGAAAGGTAGGAATCCTTAAAGAGCAATCTCGAAACCTCGAAAAAAATGAGAATTAACGCAAATAGGTAACATTACTGGATGAGCCAGTGCTTCCTCATAGACACACTCATGAAGAACAATAAAGGGTCTTCATAATTATCCCACTCATCGCAATCGTGACTCAACTAGACAATATTAACTGGGGCAATTTTATTTAGGAGGTGCGTAAAATTTGAGGTGATGGCACCATGGGTGGATTAGGCACATTGTAGATGTGACAAGTCACGTTCGATTATACCCCATACACAAGTACAGGTACAGCAAGGAAATGTTGGGGTTAGTACAGATGTAACACTTTTTGAAGGCGCATTCTGAGATCATCTTACGATGCTGCAGCCTACCTTTACTTCCTATTTTTCACTAGAAATTTCATTGGCCTTTCCTTTTTTCACTCGATGTCGCAACATATTGAACATTTTGAGTATGGAGAATAAAAGGGTTAGGCGAAGGCTTTACTCAACTAACCCATCAGTGAATGAAGCCAGGACAGGCTTAGGTTTGGCCTAAAGAGATGACTGGGTGGAGCGTGGATCTGTGTGCGGAGGCATAGTCGCTACGATTCTATGAGGGATGATTGTCCAGGCAACCATAATGTAACAGGTACATCCAATCCTTCAAGGTTATGAGCGACATATACGTCTTGTATCTGAAGCTGCTACAGATTATGTCGTTGTTTTCGTCAGCGGTGTAATTAGATCGCTAGGATCACCGTTTTGTTAAAAACACATCAAATGTAGAGAAGGGTGTCTGTCTTCAGTACATCCGCTCGGTAATAGGTGTTCTTATACCAACCAATACGACATTACCTTTTTTCTTAGGCAATTTTCTAAATCGCCGTATTTTCTGAGATAATCACATCCCTAGTCACTATTATTTAAGAATAGCGAGTGTCTGCACTAATTTTGAACAATATCATCATTACTGTGGCTTTGAATTGCACTAGCACATTTGCTACTGCCCTCCAACTCGATTTTCTGGGTCTAATTATAGGCACCAAATCTATATGAGTGCTCCTGAGATTGATTTAAATTTCATGCCTCTTTGCGGTAAGGAACTATCCCACCAAATGCAATGTGACCAAATAGGGGTTACTAGATTTTCGCACAGGATGCCCCTGATCTCTCGGCTCTTACCTGACGTGTTAGCAATCGACACTTATCCCCAATCACGTGGTTTTAATGTTTCATTAATTTCACTTACGCGTTCTGCTATTAGGAGTGAACATCGGCTCACTGCCATCCGCATGGGTAGCCACGCTGATAGATTTATATAATAAATTAAATATAAAAACTTCCTATTTTTCACTTGGATGTAAAAAATTAACCCATCAATTAGCCTTTCTTGCATTAGACTTTAGCTCCAACCGTTGAACTTAGTGAGGATAACGCGAACATTCGTAACATTGCGGATGTAAATCTCAAAGCCCTCAAAAGATATGTCTTTCCTGATGAGTATAAAATAAAGAGAGGATAGTTTCTTAAATATTTTTAAGACTTGATCGTTGATTGTTAAAGTAGTGAGTGTGGCATGCTTGAGGATAAATTTTTTGCTCTATAAGTAAAAAGGGTTTAGGCTGCACCTTCACTTTTTAGGCCACATCATATCGACTGTCAGGCACCTCTTCGTGTGTTCAGGGATACTGCGTTGGGACCGAAAGATGTTGGCTGGATGGAGAAAGAATTCCCCCAACTCAATGCCATCCTTGGTGTTCTGCATGCACTCCATAACTTACGACATGCCTTTCGATATTCTCTAACGATACTAGGTTTGAGGACATTCATTTTCGAAGTCGAATGCTAGAAAAGAAGGGTGCGCTAAAGGTTATCCCCTCTGTTGATGTTTAGTGCTTCGAAGGGTATATTGAGGGGGGCCTAAGCGATGGAAGTGAGACGATGTGTGGATCGAGACATCGCTGGATAGGATCAAGGGCTAACGTCTTCTCCTCGATAATTCGGTCTTCTGAGTTGTGAATTTGCCACTGCTCCGGAAGTATTGACCCATGCCCAGGAGATTTACACTTGCGTGTGTCGTCTCATGGTGTACTTGACGCTACGAGACGGGCGGCTTGACGGTGGGTGTGGATTAACAATAAGAATGGGCCTGCATTAATGGCAGACTCGTTAGGATCTTGAATTTGTTCAAACCGAAGGGTCTCTCGGTGCATAGTGCAATAGTTCTTGTGCGCAACAGTGCTGGTTCCAACGGTTACGCAGTCGACTCTGTCATGACTTAGCTCCCTGGTCGATGTGTCCGCGAGGGCAATAAAACAGATGATTATGAAGCTTGCTTGAAAAATCTACCACAAAATATGCTAATCCACAGTTATGGGGGTTAGTCTTCCATCAGTTTCCTTCTCGGTTGCTTAAGTTACAAGGAATCATTGAATCTTTTATATCTTTCACTCTTCCTCTACATTAAATCTACAAATCGGTATTTTGCATTAATCCTTTGCCCTAGGTTTTAACAATTTTTTGAACCATGTAATTGTAGGCAATGACTGGCTACGTATTTGGCGCCTATTAATGCTACACCATAAGATACTTAGTTTAACAAATCCTAACTTTTGTAAACATGCTAAGTATGGATCACGTTATCTTCTTGGGCCATCATGGACAACGGCCCGGGGCGCAAGCAAAGCATGGCAAGTGACCTTCAGAGAGCAAGAAATCAAGTATCCAACATAGCTGAGATGCTAATACCATAAAATTTTAACGCTTTATTAATGGTTTAAAGAACTGCAAAAGTGTTAAATTTGAATGTTTAATAAGTACAGATGTTTACGATTTGCAGAGGACAATGAAGATGCCGAGGACCAAACCGAGTGCGAAGAAATTCTTTAATGCAACAACCTTTTGAGTTGCACGACTCATCGTGGCCACCAGTTTCCCTCCACCTTTGTGATTGGTGCTAGCAGTTTGGGCAAGGTCATTTCTTTTTCTACCCTCATAGCCAAATATTTGTCTTATTAGGCGTCGTTCCTATTAACAAAACAAATTTGTGAAACTTTTCACTCACTACGTCTGTGGACCTTGATGTTCAATTGCCTTCTAGCGTTCCCCTATTAATCCAGCTGTTTTTCAGTCTAGGATCTGTTGGACAATGTCTGCCCCACATGCACCGGCAGTGCTAATTTCGTTGAAATTTTATCTATTGAAGTCCCGCTATTTATGCATACCGCTATGTATTCCCTTCCATCGTTTCTAAGGTCAACAACCCCTTTATCCGTCGAGGTGTTAAATATCGTTAAATCTCGTAACATTTGATGATGATTGCCCTTTGTGCATCTTGAATCTTTCCTATTCAGTCCTAAAATCGATTTCAGACGTGACCTATTAACTCGTTCCGTTTTCTTACAAGGAAGAAAGGTTTACCTCTTCAGAAGGGAGTAACTTCTGACCGAATTGATTTAAGTGAGACAGTTAAGAATTTTGCCGTTATAGTCCTCGTCAGGAATACGATATTATGGAGAAGGTTTCATTATGGATGCACAGAAGGGTTGGAGTACCATTGTTTTTCGTTTCATTACTGCACCAGTTATCGCAACGTAGTTACTGCTTTACAAACAACCAAAAACAGAAGTTGTTGGGTGGGCTTGCACAAACAAAAGAACCTCCGATTCTAACAGCTGCGTTGACATTTTTGTGTTCAGATTCATAAATGAAAATTTACATTAGTGGCTCTTACTGTCGTATTTAGAAAATACAAATGCTAAGCTACATTTTGAGTTGCCTTAACATGAAGCATGGAGTCCTTTAAAGGTGACTATTATATCACTTGTTTACACACAATCATTAAATGGTTATATTACACTTTCTTTACAAGGGCATTTGTTAACCTTGAGAATCGGCTATCATTCTAAGGACAGATTTTACATTGTCTATTTTTCGCATTCTAGGGTAAAAATTCAAAATCTTCTACTGGTTTTGGAGACGAAATTGTAAACCGATGACCAAGTCAGTTACGTATTCACCTAGTAAATATTTCCACTGAAACAAAGTGAAATGGGAAGTTGATCATCTCCAAGATGGCAGGATGCGAGCCAAACAAAACGTTTTATACGGCACAGGCAGGCAGGCAGGCAGGATGGAGGCGGTTAAGTGTGCTGAGTGAGTTGATGAATAATCGCCAACTTTGACAGCTGCTAAAACAGGCCGTGAGGCCATAGAGGTTGTAATAGTTGATGCAACCTCGGATGACCTCTACCTTGGGAGGCAAGTGGTCGAAGCTGAGATCCATGTTATTAAATTTTGTTCTCTAATTGTTTTCGAGATTTCAGAATTTTGATAAATTTCTTCGACTAATGATTTTAAATGGTGCATAATCTAGGTGGTGTGGTTGGCGTTATTATACATGATGATTTATCAACTATCAGAAAGACCTTACTGAGATTTAGGAAGTAAAGCCGTTGAGGGTCCGAAATTTGATTCAAACAGCGTGTGAAGTTAAAATCAAGCCCGCTGTAAGTAAGAGTACACTCGTTGCGGTGCTTCAGTGGCATATAAACAAGAGGCTGGAAAAAACCCCAGTTTAAAAGATGGCACATGGTTTGGAGACTCTCAAAAACGTACTAAGGTAGCAAATATCCTGTTTGAACGTTGTGAATTTATCAAAATTCCCCGATCTCATGGCGACATGCACGAACTACCAACGTTCAGTAAATGAGTAAACTACTGTCTAGCTGACAGATTTATCATTTAAGTTAGATAGGAGGATCTGATTAAGTCTTTTAAAGGGTTCTCTTTTGAAGAAAGCGAGGGTATTAGAGGAAGCATAAAGTTGACTATCATCAAAGTTGATCTCTTCAAGCTGCTTCTAAACTAAATTCTTTTTTTAAGGGGTGAGGAATAACTTGGTGCTACAATAAAATACGCACGATGCCTTTTGTTTCTTTACTGACTGCCATCGTCTGGGAAGGGGAGCGTGCTACCATGGAGGAAGATCATCCAGGTTGGGGTGCTGATTGAATAGAAGAGAATAGGACACATCCAAAGTCTTCTCAATTTTGTAAGAATAAAGTGGGTGCATAAAGGGCATAGTTATTTGGTGAGAATTCGCAGGATTGATTAAAATCGCTCTTGCCACCACCACAACCACCAATTTTAGCCGAAACCTTTAACGGCAAATGGATAATGATTGATGTTTATAACTACTCAAGTATTCACGACGATGCATACAGACCCGATGGATACAACAGAAAAAAGTTTTTCAAGTTGTCATCGAGGCGATTTAAGACCATTTGTTTGATTTCAGGAGTTCGATAGATCCTATTTGGTATTATGTAAAGAAGCATGGAACCTATGGCGGTACTTTCAAAGGAGCCTCTTCTAGACGAAATTAGGGGGTTTTTTTGTGCAGCTGCATTTCCAGGTTGATGAACGCATGCACACAGATGAGAGACCCTCGGATATCCCACTTCATTAATAGAAGGAAGGTGGGAACGCGCACAAAGATGTACGCAACTTTTAGTGACTCGCTAACCGCAATACAGGTAATTACTGCCATGGAACGTTTTACTTCTGCTCAACCGCATCACATCCCACTTGAAGTCATTTGAAGTCAATATGAATCATTCAATCAACTTGGCCCAGGCCTTTGCACTCTTATAAGAAAATATGTACATTTGAAGAAGTCCTTGAAGAATTGAACGTGCTCACTGAAACCTTGCGAGCACTACTGCATAGAAGTGGCCCACAGAGCTAGATTCCTCTGCAAATTCATCAACTTTCAATATGCAGCTGCCTGTCAGTACCTTCGTCATGCACATACATGCTCCTACCGAATAAATATCCTGGGCCGCTAGAATCATGTGTAAGAGAAAGAAGAGAACTGAATGGTTTGAAACTTCATTGCAGTGGATTTATTAAATGATGTGAGCATGATATCCCATACTGACAAGGATGTGTGCAAAATGTGAAAATTAACGATATGAAATGAGTGTGGTGTGCGCGATGAACACCATTGAAGCTTGCATGCTAGGAATCAGCCTGCAATGATCGTATACGAAATGCACAAAGTGGCTATTATTTGGTTAACCTTTCTACCAGAAACGAATTAGAACCATTTGATTTTTCTAATATTTGGAGATAATTGAGCTACCTGCAACCCTCTGTGTCATTTTAAGTGGTAATGTGCGTTTTAATGGAAGTGTCTACTATGATAAGTCGTTTTTGTGCAGCTATATTTCCTTGAAGCCATGAACACAATGGAAGGCCTTTACCTGCCCCTACCCGCATCACGCGTTTGCGGGCATATTGAACAGTCACACGGGCGTATGCGCTCGTGGATGGGAACACGTGGCCGTAAAAGTACCTGTAGTCCATTATGGTGCATTATTCACATTGCACCACACAAAGTTTCCCATTTACGCATCCCCATTTCCTGCCGCTACAGCTGCTGACTCAGCCGACTTAGTTAAATTAGGAAATTAGAAAGTAGGAGAAAAAAGTACAGAACCTGGAGGATGAGCACTTGTTCCCTTCTTGTATTTGCTACGTTTCCAAACATACTTGCACGGGGGATAGGCTGTGAAGAAGGCCAAGTTGGCAATGAAGGGGGCATAGGGTCACTCACACAAAAGCCCATTCATCTAGAGATGCACCCATGCCTCTATTGCCATCAAGCTTCCTAAGGTGCCATACTTGCATTCGCATACTTAACGGTAAACCTATTCCTGTCCCGATAAAGCTTTATAAGTTAGAATGCGTGTGCTCAAGAGCGTATGTATGCAATGGTCTACGTGTGTCCTATGTGGCTTAAGAAAATGGAGTACACAACTGATAGACGACTGACGACGCTCTGCGGATTGTCCAATCAATGGACCAGAACACACGCGATGACAAATCAGTCCCTCCTTTGTTCGGGACAACACTGGTACAACCTCTGCCTTACATTGCTCCTAGTCATCTCCCCTTGTGTTTAAACCAAAGGCCGTAACTTAGCAGACACCTTAGAATGCTTCTCAGATCTGGTACTGGTGAGTAAAAGTGAGCAGACGAAGTCGTGGCATTTCTGCAAATTGGCCCCGTCTACATCCACTGAAGACTTCGTGGCAAAAACTTCGTGGTGTTATTAACGAAACGCTACGCAAGCGGTAGTATCGTTAGCAATCCAAAAACCATCAACTTAATGCCCATCAACCACTTCTAAGACATGCTTCACTTCTCTCTTCGAGAACTCTCTTTCGTTTATGCAGGTCTTGTGTGAAGATGAGCTTAAAACTCAATTTATTGTCAACTAGGAACGGTTCACTTAAAGAAGTCTGCGTAGGCCAGCTAGCTTGCTGAATTCTCCCCACCCAACAATGCGCTATACCTTTCAGAATTGGACATTAACTGTAAACTAAATAAAATGAAGAATTGAGCTATTTTAATCTCATTCTGCAGATTATTTTGAAATGTATGCCATTTGGCTACTTGTTTGAGAGAACTTGATGTTACTTAGTCCAGTAAGACGTCATTTGTACACGCATACTCTCTCGCAGATTGATGGGAAAGGGTTGCTATCGGACATTTAATCCAGGTGCAAGTTTTGGACAACACTGATGATAGGTACTCAGGTGATGATCGTCTCATCCCTTGGGAGAAAGTGACTTTGAATCTAGTGGCCTTTATCCTAAAGAGACTTATTTCTCGCTTTTGGTATCGACAGGATTGAAGGTAAAGGTGTTCCCTTGGAAGCATTGGTGCTCATTCTCCATGTATGCATTGTACATGCGAAAATTCCCCATTCATCATTTTCGGGGTTATAGAGATAGTTGAATGAAATTTCGGTATGGCAAAGGCTTTTCTTCTTTTTTGTCATGTTGTAAGTATACGAAAGTACCAAGAAGCGCGATTATGCCGACCGATTTAAGGGAATCCCGGGTGAAATTATGCCCCGAACTCGATTATGCAGAGTTTTCGAGTGTTAGCCGACAAGCGGTAAAAACTCCAAACCTTTCCTCTCTGCGCTAGATACCGGCAGGATTGAAGATAGAGGAGGTCTTGCCATGGATATACGGTTGCGAATATCTTCCAACTACACAGCAAATGTGCACTTGCAAAGTATGCTTTATTTTAACAGACCAATTCATTGTAAACGGATACTATGCCCCATGAGATAGTATGATGCCAGGAAAGGCGAAAATCTAAAGAAGAGCTGCACTTTTCTCGCTCGTTGGCAAATCCGAATCTTTACACGGCCAAACTTGCGTTGGTGCATGGTCTTTCGCAGCATAGGAAGATTGGGAGTACAACCTCTCCTTCATTGAATTGTCTGTTTTTGACTTAGGTGATTTCTTAAAAGAAGTTTAACTGCATCACGTAGAGCGACCTCAGCCGCAATTCCCAGTTGAGCCTAAACAAAAAAAGCTATCAAAATTTGCAGTCTCCTACACACGAACACGACTAGAGTGTCTTTCAGGTAAAGAGGTTGTGGCTTACAAACGTGGGTTTTGAGAGATTTTGGAGCTAAAATAATATAATTGACGTCCATTTTCATTGGTAGAATTTGCTCTAAAATACGAATCAATTTTACTGTCCTCGATACGTCTTCCACTCGGTTAGGGTTCACATGAAGAGGAATGGAGAAGATCTGATAAGGTCACGTAGGTTTCCCTGCTTCAACCCATGAACCCGCCTGATGCCACAACCCCGCGAACACCCCTGCGGATCCTCAACCCTTCTGCGGATTGTTGATAAACTCATTCCCATCCAGATTTGCGCAAATCTTAGCACCCAACCGGAGGAGTCAATATTACTGATGCGGAGGATTTGCTTGCTGCTGCACCCGGCACAATGAAGCACTCTTCAAATGAGAATGTAGCACTATATCTCAACCCAAGAGAGCTCCCAATTATAATCTCTCTTCCTCTGATCCAACTTGTTATAAGCATATCTGAACTCTAGTGACAGCTTTGGGGGAACCGAGCCTTCCGAAATGCAACAACTCCGTGGCTCCACTAAAAAATAGTTGACTTGGAAGTCAAAAGTTCCTCCTTAGAGTTGCTTGTTGTCAACGCTAGTCAAATAATCGGCTCTCGATGCAAAAAAAAACTATTTCCTGCAAACATTTTTAAAATTCGTCCAACGACATCAAAATTGGGTAAAATATAGTCTACTTCAACTATTTCAGCATACAAACAAGTGGCACGCACATACAGGAGTGTTTGTCACGATTGTCAACGTAAAAGATGCGAATTAACGCTCGATCAAAGCAACCAGAGAGGGTAAACAGAATTTAAGATGAATCAGTGTGAATTGATTCGAATCATAGAATGATACAAACAAAGCGACAACTCAACCAACGATAGCAAGAGCATTTTGTACAGCGTACGATATTATGCGAAAGGCATTTTGGTGCTAAATTAAGGTAAAAATTCAGCCGAACGACTGTGCTTTCGAGCTTGGCGGAGAAGGGAGAGATAGACACTGTGTCATTGCCCTCATAGGCACCGGTGGGTCGCAGAAGTATCGATCGCCGAGGAGACGGTATTTGCACATGGTCAGACGGTATCCACCGCCACCTCTTCCTGGCAAGGATTCTGCTCCGAGAGAGAGAATGGCTCCGCTAGGAAGACATCCACCATCACGACAGAACTGCAGAGCGACGGGTTGTGGTGTTCCGGGACCGTGAGCCAGGAAAAATTTGGCACGAATGTTACCCGAGACATCGACACCAGGGTGCTGCTGTTGATAGGCATCACCGGTGGTTAGAGGAATATTCCAGGATGCACGAGTCTGTTCAATGTTCCATGTGCCCAACGGACGACTCTGCATTCTAACTACGCCGCCATCGACTAACAAATTCACGCGTAAGTCCTGACAACTATGAGATGCGGAAAAAAATGAACTGGATTGGTTGATTAAAGCCGTTGGATTTAGTAAAATGAAGCTACTGACAGCGTGCCAGTGCAAGAGGGCTTCCCTTAAAAAAACACTGCTAGCTTAACAGTTGGGACCATTAGCATGATGGGCTCATAGATAAAAACTCAATGAAGTGGATAGACGAAAGTTTGTCTTCGCGCCTTTAATAGAATCTGTCCCCATCTCGGTGAGCTTAAAGTAACCCCAATCACCTAATTTCAGAGGCGCTTGCTTCATAATTCTCCGATGAGGACAGGGATGACGAAGAAGACCATTTGGGCCACTGAACAAAGTAGTCCAGTCGAAAGTCAGTGATGCTCTTCTCACAACGCCAGAAAGTGCACATCGTGATCGGTGGTGGTAGACCCGTCGCCTCGATTGAATACTCTAGCAGGCACAGTCGCATATACTCCTCCTCAATCTCATCTGCAGTCTTGCTCTGAGTCTGGACGAGGTAGTGATAGAGCAGGTCTCCTGGGATCTTCACTCGATACTGTCCCACCCCCTCTCCACTCTCCGACCTATAAAGCAGAGGCTCAACGAAGAGGGAATAAAAGCTGTGTAATGGTTTGCGAATCTGTTTACCATTCTGTTAACTTTTCTGGCTTAATTAACATCAGCACTCCCATACGTGTGGGTACTGAAAGGGTTTCAGTACTAGAACCGAAAACTTATAGGTTATCAAACTATCATATACCGATGTTTTTCCTAAAACCGTTTTAGATAATGAATTCTTTGGACGTTTTCAGCATGGGGCTACTAAAAGTAAACATCTGTAGGGCCTTCAAAATGGTCTCGTATTAAGTGAATTATCAGCACTACTAAAAGTAAACATCTGTAGGGCCTTCAAAATGGTCTCGTATTAAGTGAATTATCAGCACGTCATTGATGGATAGTTAAAGACGTTACATGGGTAACACTAGAGAGTGAACCTCAACCAAGTTCTCAACGATCCTGCTTTCTTTGGCTAGGCACTATACCTAAATGCCACAGGAGGAAAGTTTGCTACGGATGATCAAGAGCTATTGAGATGGCGTTGAATCCTTGGCAGGCCTTAAGTTACGAGGTCTACACAATACCCACATATGGATCGTGGTCAGGTTTCAACGGGTGGAAAAGCGATCTTAAGAAAACACCATATGCCCTCGGAAGCGGCTGTTTCTACAACAAGCGAAAGGAGCGCAAAACATCTCCTAGCCTTTAGAATCCTTTCACGTATCAACCCCTTCCTATTACGGTTTGGCTTCAGGAATCACAAAAAATTTATGCAACATGTACTACGATCAAGAAACATCATTCCCCACCCAGTGCAAATTCATCATCAAGTATTCATGACAGTCAAAGTGGAGGCACAACGCCCGAAGAAAGAGGACCGTATAGCAGTCTAACCCTTGATTACGGAAAGATCCCTTGCTGCAGGGACCTCAAAGTAAAAAGGAGTTTCTGACCACCACTTTGATAGCATGGCCCCTCGCCCACGTCAAAAGCCTCTTAGCCCTTCGGTACACTAATAATATACCATTCTGGCACAATAGTACACTCTACCATACTCTTAATGGGGACCTAGGTGATTGCATTGGAAGGAGTGGTAACTGTGCCCAATAAGATCAGCAATAACCCAGACTTTGCTGATTGTATATCAGCTGTCTGTTGAGGATGGCTGAATCAACTGAGATTCACCACAAAGGAGAAATAGAAACGGCATAAACTTCCAGTAAACGACTAACTTTGTGTCCTACAAAGTAGTTATTATTATTTAAAACTGCATCAGATTTGTAGCACATGGCAACGCCTGTAGAATAATAATTTACAGAATGCCAGTTTGCACATCCCATTAAGTAACAAACATTTATAAAAATGAGGGTAAATGCATCGAATTCACGGTAGAGCATCTGTGAATTCCGAGAAGCATGAATACAGTAGTCACACGGAAAACCTAAACCTACGTCTAAAGAAATCAATGAAGTGGATCAATGTCGACAAGTCGAGCGATATCGCACCTTTATTTGTTCCTGGGTAACCCCAAAAGCACAAATTAATCAGTAAAGAAAGAACGCAATAGCCGCATATTATAACAACAATAGCTGCGATTCCTTTAATTATAGAAGATTGTTTCAAGAAACAAAAGTGGCCCGATAAAGTAGGCTTTTCGCTTTTATTTAGCACTTGTGTATCAATAGAATAAATAAGGCCAGATTTTAGTAGGAGATCGGGAATAAGACGAAGGCGATAAATAAACTTAACCAGCTGAAAGTTATTATAATAAAATATAATTAGCAAAATAAGAAAGAACAAGTCTGAGGCATAATCTCCCCACCTCCTTCTTTCATTCACTAGGTTCAGCACTTCTCACGAGTATGCTATGCGCCGATGGGGAGTACGCAGCCTTCCGCAGTCTTCTAAGAACACCACTCTTCTTGTTGACTGGTCTATTTCGCTTCGTATTCCATCATGTAAAATGATTCCACCCATAGCTATTATTTGGTCTTCTGCAAGAAGCTTGCGGTTAACGATCACACTAGCTTTGCACAACACGCTCAAGCAAAGCAAACGTAGCTTTCTGGAGGTGAGGCGGCAAGCAAATGAGCGGCTTAGAGGTATGTGGTGGATTAGTGGGGATGACTCATAATTTGTTCGTTCACTTAGCATTTAAACATAAAAGCTCCCTCCTCATCAAAGATCGTTCAGTCAGTAAGCGAGCGATTCCTTTTCAACAGCGTGTTTCACGCCATAAAGTATATGAAGGAAGCAAAGAACAAATTGATAGTCCTTGAGGTCTCCCGTTACCTGTTCGTCCATGCTGATAGGACTTATTTGCCTACCAGCTTTCCAGGCATTCCCTTCCAGATTGATTTGGGGAAAAACGCTTGGCCCAACATCACTCCACACACGACTTGAAGTTGTTTTTTGACGCATTAATCACCCATTACTATTTGCAACCGGGACAATCCTTCCATGATTAAGAATGAATTGTCTCCCCCCTCGCCCTTCTCAACGTGATGCATCTACCTCTGAGTGATTTGCCACCAAAATCAGAACAGCTGAACCATTTGATTCTGGGCGGTGTGTTCTGCCATCTCCTGTCGCAACTTCACCAAAGATTACGCAACAAGTTTGCCAAGGAGTTCCTTCAGCTTTGCAACAGCCTGATCACATGCACCAAGTTCAACAGACATTTGATGATGTAAGGGTTCAAATCGAGGGGAAGATAGTGGAAGGCTCAGTAGACTGTAACAGATTTCTGCAGCATCGTGCATTTAAACAATCGTGTGTGTTTTACAGGTTCTCATAAGTAACAAAAATAATTATTACCAATTGCGCTGAGAACCGCACAAATTCTTCTGCCACGTAATGTATTGCGGAGGAATACGTGTTCAAACCATGAAAGCAAGCTATGGAAGCTTCTGAATCCTAAGAAGGAACATTGCTGATGCTAATACTTGAGTGGGCCAATAATTAGCATTCTCACAGACTGACAAGCCGCATGGTTACGTTCGCGGAAAACATTAAAAGAGAAGGGAGGGTACATTGGTGACAACATAGTGTGAACATTTTTCCAAGCATGAAGCATTTAAAATTCTTCGAAAAACCACAGCAAAAGCCACTTACCGTATACTGACGCCACTAAATGCCGCCTGAACGTCATGCATTCTCTGTGCACGAGAGAAGATGAGAATAAGGGGTCTTAGGCTCGATATCTGTGAGTGGGTTAGAAGACGCAGGTCCTCCCTCGCCACAGCTAGAGTCACCTGCCCAAAGAGTGACTGGGCTGGCCGTTCAGTGGTGGTGAATGAACTTCCTCCACCATTGGGAAATTGAGCTCTCCATGTCTCGGTCAACGCGATTGCGATGGGCAGCGGTGGAATTGGAGGTGGAAGTGCACGGGGCTCCGTAGAAAATCGTGGAATGTGAAGAGTTTGTGGAGGTGGCGGTGGGGAAGGCGTAGAAGTGTCGTCATCCTCAATGTCTGCCAGCGGCGCGTAGCAAACCTGGGAAAAGGCGGAAAATCTAGGTAATTTCCAGCTACCACATCTACTGGAATTACTACTTGACTACCAAATGTGCGAATATGATCGTGCCTGATGGTGTAGATGAATGGATGGGTGGGTGGATGGTTACTCACCGAATAGAGAAATAATTCGTCTGAATCCTGAAGGAAACACAAAAGATGCATTAGGTGTTGCCACTAAAACAACAACGACAAAAAATAACAAGGAACAACGCAAAGGATAGGGACGATGGAACATGCGTTAGGCATGACGAGTGAAGTGAAAAGTATAGGAGCGAAACGGATAGCAACGATCGCCAATACCTATTTTCCCAATTGTCAAGTGTCTTCAGTAATCGTCTAAGATGGAAGCAGATGTGAGGATGATGGAATCCTAGGCCATGAAAGTAATTCTTTTCTTCCCAACCTTCTATGAAAACCCATACCTTGCAAAATCTGACATTGCGCTATTGTAACCTGAAACTACAACATTGGCATCCTGTAACCCTGCAATTGGACGAAAATCTAATGGCACTTTGGTCATGCCACTTGTAATACGAGTCACTCGGCGTCTTGGTACTTTCACAACAAGATTGCTTCCAAACTCCAAACATGATCAGAAGCTTTTACTCCAGTTGCTTCACCTGGTTGCCGCCGAATATATCCGCTAACTATGGATGACTGATTCTGCTGAGACCATTAAAATAAGGTCGAATGCAAGCTTTGCATTGTGATTAGCAATGAAGTGAAATATGAGCAAAAAGATTTGAAAAGTGTAGTTGGATGTCAAAGATCCAAAAATAGCTTGGATGGATAAACAACCAATTTTGAAATAACGATGCGGTTTAAAGGGGATCAACAAAGAAAAGATAAGGCGTAGAAGGTTTGCTTCACATTACTCCACTTATCAACGAATGAGTTCTGCTTTTGAACAAATATTCCAAAGGAAAAGTAATGTGGAATATCTCAAAAAGGTCACTTCAAAGAAACTTTATACCAGGTGAGAAGAAAAACGCCCAGTGTAACCAAGGGGACACACCAAAAATAGATTAATACGATGCCTCCTCGCCATGTCGAAAATCATGGCACCATATTCAGCCAGCGGTTAATCCCACCTTTCAGAGGAGTAGTCACTGAGAGGATAGCAAGCTGCGGTCTGAAACTGTTCCGATCTCTCGCGGGTGAACCTTTTGGCGAGAGCGATATGGAACTTATGAGTGCTGATAAAAGAGCTACCTCCACACCAGCATGTCTGTTGACATTCTCAGTGATACCTTGGGAACTACTTTTTAGAAAGTTTTAAAGGGACAACTAAGCAAAAGAGGATTATATCTGCACAGGAATAGACGCAATACACAGTGTATGATTGAATGTCCTCAGATGCCATTATTAACACCAGAATAGGACAGGACAACAGCATCAATCCAACCTTAGGTACTGCAGAAGCTGCCTGAGATGGTTTTGAAGCAATCTCGACCTCAGCACTGTCATCTTGAAAGTCAATCAAACGGTCGTAGGTCTCGTTAGTGTCATCTGACGCCTTGAAAACAGCCTCCCAACTGTCTGCCATCTTGGGTGTAGGAGTGGCTTCGTCACGTTTTAACAATCCAAAGGGGTTGGATTCCTCGTTCACTTCATCTTTGATGCCTAGCGTTTTGGAAGATTCATCTGGAAATGAGAGGAAAAAAGTAAAGGAGATTTAATTGGTACCTTGAATCAAATGGAAAACCAGCTTATCAGAGGTGAATCTTGATACACATCGACGGTGATTGTGGAAATCTCCGCAAGAGAGGAGTTTTGTGACTGAGTCTAAAAAAGATGGGCAAATCAGTAAATGGGTGGATCGACGGCTAGACATAGGGCGGTTAGGCGGATCAAAGATGAATGGGTAGAGGGTGGAGTCTAGGATGGGAGGACCTCGGATGGGGACCTGAATAAACCCGGAAACGATAGCTCCAAAGATCACAGATAAGCTCATTTACTCCTTAGTTGTGTTCGACCTCCCCGTCGGCTGAAAATCGTATCCTGTCCTGGAGGTGGCGGTAGCATAGGCACCAAGGGAGCCGTTGACACAGAAATGGAACGGGTCCCCATAACGCCACCGCCAACAATACTTTTGGTACCTGGCGTGGTGGGAGAGATGTTTACAAAAGGTTTGTCAGCCGATGTATGCGGTCGACGAAAGTCGCGTGCGCTGAGAGAGGCAGGAATACGTAACGAGGCTAGAGGTGTGGAAGTTGAAAGAGTGAAATCAGCAACGCCTGGGGATAGGTCACCAAGGGGACGAATGTTCACCTAAAAGCACCAATCAGAAAATAAAAATGACCTTACCAGTTTACTGTTCAGAAAGAGGCCTATGTGAAAGATAATACTAGTTCTCACTTTATCATTTCAAAGGGAAATAAGTCGAGAAAATGTAGTAGTCTTCAGCCTAAAGTGCTGCGGATCCAGACAGCTAGAAAGAGTAATAAGTTCTTTGAATCAAAAAGGAATTTAATAAATGATTTGAGCAAAGAGTTGGGTTCTGACAAGGGAATAGAATTTTGAAAATGGAAGACTTAAGGAAGACCAGAGTACCAATGTAAAACTTAAATGAACTGAAAGTAGATGCAGTGGAAGGAAGAGATAGATAGATCCATCTATATTCTACTCGAATCTTGAATTAACAGGTAGATGAAGAAAATGACTTCACTATCAAAAGGAAATATTCTAAGTGGATATCTTACATTCCTTTTAATGAAGATCTGCAGTCAACATCCCAGACTACTTCCCGATTAGTGATGTTACTAATAGAACAAGTTAATGGTGGTGTGATTTGATGTTTATAAAAACGTAATTCGTGACTCCGCATAACGATATGGTTTCTCGACCCCGCCCACAGCCTCAACAGCACTTCTGTTCTCCCAAAAAAAGAAAAAAACTTTCTTGTCTATTATCATGCTTCCGAAAAGACTCAGGCCATCGCATTGATGAGAGCTATAAACAAGTACAATTTCTGTGAAGAAACATCCTGACTCCGTTTACATCTACTATTGACGACTGAATCCGTAATAAGTAAAGTGGCGTCTATTTTCAGCAAATCCCCAATTTCAGGTTTTACACATCAAGTGATAGGGTAGGATCAAGCTTTGCTTAATTAGCGTTCAAGGCAGCGTAACTACAAACAACGGCTACAACAGGGAATGTTCCCGCCGAAGCACATCGCCTGTCCGTTAGAACTATCGCCCAATGGAATTTTTTAGACCCAGTTCACTTGATATGGGAGAAAGCGAAAAAATCTCAGCCATATCCACAGTCCGATACGGGTTTGCTGCATCACCACTAATCCCTCTTGCAGCCGAATGTAATTGATGGGAAAAAAAATTGCCGTCGTAACAAAATAATAACAGCGAGGAGGTAACACCCGAAAATGAGGGAAGTTATGCGGTAAAGCGACATTCATTCAACTGTATATTTAGTAACATGACCTCTTCAGCCTACAAAAGTTATGATTTCGAATGGCGACGCGGCCACTCGGTCATGTTCACAGCTTCTCCAGCCCTTTAGTACGCCACCAACAAATTTTATCCCCCTTTTATGTAATGCATTATCATGCTTGACGTGACAAATACTTCAAGCATTTAATTTGGGGGTAGGCTTCGTCTTCAAAAGAAACAGTGTTTGATCAGTTAACAAGAGCTCACAGGGACACGACACGCCTTCCTGACAGGTGAAGCCAACCCCAAAAATTGGAAAGCTCTGGCATGAAACCAAGACAGCGGTTAACAATACGAATGAGCCAAAAGCAGGTGTGACTAGAATAAAGCGACGGACGCTATCAAGTCCCAAGTCGGGGCAATGGAGACAAAGACGTCGCTACAGATGTCGGCATCGTAAGCAAGCCAAAGTAAACTATGTATACAGCGTGCGGGTGCGTAACCGCCAACTCCCACAGGCACGAGGTGGTTCCGTCCTCACGTACTTATTTTGGTTGTTAGCTCATTCAGGCTATTTGTACGTAACATCGACCAATCGGAAGAACCAAGAGAACCCGAGGTTTAATATGCTCACGACTGTTCGAGAATTTGACACGAAAAAGGTAACGTCGGCAAACTTGGTAGCAAAAAATTTTTCAAACTTTAAATGTCTCAAACATTAGCCCAATACTAGCTTTAAAATTACTGCCAATGGCCTTTGCGTATGGATATGTTGACCCAAAAAAGTACGATTAGACGAGGCATTTTCGCATTCGTAGCTGGTCTGCCATAATGCAAAAAAACAAGACATTTTTAAATTTTTAATAGTTCTGGATCGAACACCAACAGCTCGTAAAAACTTGACTGTTTTTTGTACGATTAATAAAGACACATTCACTTCAGTTCAAATTTTTAAAGGACTTGAGGTTCATCTACTCGGTCGTTGTGCTTCACAGAAAGGGTTAAACACTCACTGAAGTATTTTTGAAGTTACAGAACCCTCTTAATGGGAGTTTCGAATGTGAGCAAAAAGGTCTGTCCGTGAAAGAATTAGGACCAAATCAAAATTAACTGCCGGTTTAAGCATACTTTCATTTATATTGTCCACCACTCCTTTAGCCCCGGCATGGATCATCCATTTACAGATTAAAATCGCCTGCAAAAAACCCTCTCGCTTAAGTATTTGTCGACCAAACACTTCATTCATTAACCTACCTCCATAGAGCTGCCATTCACACTGCACTGATTTGTTTGTCAATATCAACCTAGAACCGATACAATTGCTGTTATTGCAATGGCTAGTACAGGAGTAAGGGGAACAAGGGCGTCGAGAACGACGCTTAAAACGGAGGAAACCCAAAGGTTCGCCAGTTCAATACCTCAAACAACAGCAGACATGCTTTCACCCAAAAGTAAACAAGGCAAAACGCCTGCCATCTTTTCCACGTCATAGTTCAAATGACCGGAAGCAAAGAGGGTACAGAGAGAATGGTGTTTAGTATTCACTTGCCCGATTATTTTTCTACCAGAACTGTAAACAAAAGCCAGTTTGAAGGCAAGCGACCCATCTAGACCTCCTTCTAACATCAAGTAAATCCAATAGCACTGAGATAGACAAGACAACTTAACGGACCACTTTGGCGTTACGCACCGAAATGAACACCAGAATGGTTTAGGCTACAAGCATATGCAAACAACAGTTGAATTTTCAAAGAACACCAATTTACATTTGTTTGAATGAGTCAAAATACACTTTCTTTTCAAGATAAACTGAGAGGACCAAAGTGGGAAAGATAGAGCGATTAAGAGAAGCTTGTGCAATTTCCGGTGCGGATATCTGTAACAATTTTTGTTACTCACGAGAACCTGTAAAACACACACGATTATTTAAATGCACGATACTGCAGAAATCTGTTACAGTCTACTGAGCCTTCCACTATCTTCCCCTCGATTTGAACCCTTACATCATCAAATGTCTGTTGAACTTGGTGCATGTGATCAGGCTGTTGCAAAGCTGAAGGAACTCCTTGGCAAACTTGTTGCGTAATCTTTGGTGAAGTTGCGACAGGAGATGGCAGAACACACCGCCCAGAATCAAATGGTTCAGCTGTTCTGATTTTGGTGGCAAATCACTCAGAGGTAGATGCATCACGTTGAGAAGGGCGAGGGGGGAGACAATTCATTCTTAATCATGGAAGGATTGTCCCGGTTGCAAATAGTAATGGGTGATTAATGCGTCAAAAAACAACTTCAAGTCGTGTGTGGAGTGATGTTGGGCCAAGCGTTTTTCCCCAAATCAATCTGGAAGGGAATGCCTGGAAAGCTGGTAGGCAAATAAGTCCTATCAGCATGGACGAACAGGTAACGGGAGACCTCAAGGACTATCAATTTGTTCTTTGCTTCCTTCATATACTTTATGGCGTGAAACACGCTGTTGAAAAGGAATCGCTCGCTTACTGACTGAACGATCTTTGATGAGGAGGGAGCTTTTATGTTTAAATGCTAAGTGAACGAACAAATTATGAGTCATCCCCACTAATCCACCACATACCTCTAAGCCGCTCATTTGCTTGCCGCCTCACCTCCAGAAAGCTACGTTTGCTTTGCTTGAGCGTGTTGTGCAAAGCTAGTGTGATCGTTAACCGCAAGCTTCTTGCAGAAGACCAAATAATAGCTATGGGTGGAATCATTTTACATGATGGAATACGAAGCGAAATAGACCAGTCAACAAGAAGAGTGGTGTTCTTAGAAGACTGCGGAAGGCTGCGTACTCCCCATCGGCGCATAGCATACTCGTGAGAAGTGCTGAACCTAGTGAATGAAAGAAGGAGGTGGGGAGATTATGCCTCAGGCTTGTCCTTCGTACCTACTTTGTTCGTCCATTAGAGTGATTATCACTCTTAATGGGTATCGAGGCGAAGTAATTGGGTCCGAAATAATGACTTTGGAAACGGGGTTAAGAGATGACAGATCTGTTTCTTGGCTACGCTTCATGAGAGGCCAAATGACTTACCCGGGAATGAGTAATTTAGCTATTGCTCCAGAATTCCACCAAACCTTCCATCTTTTATCACCGGCTCTACAACGATTGATTATGGGGCAGATGTGTTTGTTCCTCTTAAGAATTGTCTAGGGAAGTGAAGTTGTTCAAAGGAATGAATTCATTCAAATAAGCTACTTTCAAATAACAGCACAAATGCGGCCAAGATCAGCTACCACCAATGTCCAAGGCTAAGTGCATCGCAAAGGACAAGTACGTTTACGATTCAGAGGAAAAAAAGCTGAAATTAGCATACACAATACTGTGCTGATCCAGGTCAGTGAGTCTGTAGAAAGGATAACTAAAACCCATCTTCTTGGGGATTCTAGGAGTCGACTGACAATGTAGTAAAAACCAGGAGGACGTGACATCCAATCAGGATAGAAGTGAAAATGAGAATGCAGCAAGCCACTCAAATGAGCCAAATTAACGCAATCTAAATATCTAGGAAACGAAAGATCTCAACATTTTCAAACCTTTTACGACTTTAGGAATAGTCCTATGTCTGTAAGAGATAGAAGGCAAAATAGACGCACCTTTAAGCCCTTGAAGGTCTTCTCACTAGGACTACTGCTGCTACTGCCAGAACTGGAACTAGAAGATGGAGATTTCGAATGTTCACTGGCCCATGGATTAGTTGGACGGATGTTGTAGCCCTCATCATCCACGCTGAGACAAGTGGATGTGGACGGCTGTATCACTTTGGGGGCCACTTCACTGGGACTGTTGGCTAGAAGAGAGGAGAGGAAAGAGGAACGAGCACACACTATGTGCAGTCGATCACATCTAGATAAATCGCACAGGACTTTATCCAAGTCAAGATTTAGGGGTCTTTTCATTGCCAGACTCGTGAATGTCGCATAATAGACACTATCCCATACTGATCGTCTCCGATGCCTCTCCAAGGGTGACTGGTCAAAATACTTCACATTTCCACAAGTCAAAATATCATAGTAAATTCCCATCCCATCTGAATTCACAGCATACACCACAGTGTGCCGTATTGCTAAAGCATCACATTATTTACGCACTCGTTCTTTCCTTGCTGTTAATTAAAATTCACAGGAAGGCTTTCGATGCCAGAAGCAGAAGGATACTTAGTCATCCCACCATTTGGCTACAACGTTGGCAGCATTGAAGACAAAGTCACCAGTTCTGGGACAAAAATAAAGGTACCTCATCGTCTTCAAAGATGAGTCGGGAGGTACAGACAGATGAATATACAGAGCAAGGGCGCCCAAGGAAGTGTTAGATCGTTTGAACTATGGATTAAGGAAACGGAATATTTATTAAATTTTTAAGACTTTATAGACTGTTCTCCTAGCATTCACCCATTTTCGACTTAGCAAGCAAAATACCTTGCTTTGGATTTCTACCTTTGCCTGACAGAATTGAGAGCTAAGTGATTTCAAATAACTTGTCACCGACTGAATAAGTAATCCATCTTTATTTCAAATAAAACTAAGGGTCATTAACAAAAAACCGTGGCGTTGTGACCTCCACTATTTTTCTACCATTAAGAGCTCTCATAGAAATGGTGCTAATCTTTCTGACGAAGTTAAACTGATGCTTGGGGATGTATAAGTGTCTCGCTAAAGTTGTTGCTTAAAGTTCAAAAGTGGTATGGTGATAGAGCATGCAGCGAGGAAATAAATAGATCTTGCAATTGGGACTTTTAGTGAATCCCTGGAAAAGTGGTAAGATCAAGCATATGAGGAAATCTTCTTGTTGATAAAAAAGGAATTGGGCATCGCTATCATAAGCAGTAGTTCGAGGCTAACGTGGCAAAAACAAGTCCCAACCATGGTTGGCAAAAGAAAATAAAACATTTACATCAGCATCAAATAAGGCTGAAAAGTCATGGAAGCAAATGGGTTTAAGCCGCATACATTGGCAGGTGACAATTTCAAAAACTATCAATTTGTTTCTCAGATCCTCCATATACTTTACACAAACACGTAGTTGAGATGGGTTTTCTGCTAGTTAATTGACTAGTTTGTGATGAAGAGTACTTCTGCATCCCAACTTAGAATAAACAGATCGTTGGCGTGCGTGTGCACGTGGTCGCGATAGACCGCGGATGAATTGTCAGCAATGACCACCTGCTCAAGGCCAAATAACAATTACGATTGAAATTGGCCCCACCCGATGATAGGATAGGGCTCAAACATGTGCAAAGGAAAGAAGCTTGCAAACTAGTTAACTACGGGAAAAGTCCCTTAAAGCTGGCGCAACATGCACTTTTTGTATGCAAATTACGACCATAGGTGTGAATCCTGAAGAATGTCACGCAAAAATAACCTGAGTGAAAGCCGTTCATAAATGTTTTATAAGAATCAGAATTCTCGACCCTAAATTAATACCCTTCTGAAATGATAATAGTGCATCGGGAAACATTAAAGGCATACGTGATTTTGCTACCAAAGACACCTCAACAATCAAAGTAAGTGAACTCGTAAAGAAGTAGGCTAAAAAGATATGCAAGTTGCTTTTGTTTTCAGCTAAGAACGCAGGAAAAAAACGCCCTTATTCATGTTAAGATGAGTAAACTGTTGGCATAAAAACAAGTTTTCTAGAAGTACTCAGTAAACTTCATCAAAATGACTAAATAAAACGAATATAGTGCCCACCTCCAATAAAAATAAGCTAGCACATTAACACAGAACCAAGCAAGCTAGTAAAATAACACCTTCCCGGTCACATTCACACAAGCAATTTAGCACTTATTTGTAGCATTTAACTACGCTAATTTCCAGGCTACGAAAGTTGTCTCCACTTGATAGCAGGACAAATTCGGCCAAGTTTACAGCCGCCTAGGCGGCCTGAATATTAACGTTCCTCCACACCAGTACGCATTAACATGGCCGTCTCTGCGTATCGCGACTCTCATACGACTAACTAGCTATTCACACGACACGTTTTAAGCATAAAAGCAATAGGCTGATAGCTTACGAGTCCTTCTCGGTAGGCGAGCAAGGTTTCGAACATTTGCCAGTTTCTGTGCAAAAGATCCCGTTGTACTTCCACTTGAATTTACACTCGCAGTGTCTGCCTCCAGTCCAGCCGAGTTTTGGCGATTTCGACGTTGGAAAAGGATGCCAGCTCGTCGACCCAACCCATTACTATGTGTTCCATTAATTTCACTTAAGGAGCTCTGCCAGGAAGGGTCCAAGGGGCTTTGGTGACTGGCTATTGGACTCTCCTGACTACCGAAAGCTGAATACAAAGGCAAAAAATGATTTTCCTAGAGTCAAGAAGGGAAGCTGCGGGAGGCGTTTACGTTAAAATGAGATCCTTAATTTTGCAGATACGATAAAAAACACGTTAGTGTAGCATTGTTTCACGCAGAAAAAGTGGCAGGTGAAATGCAAGTGGGAAAGGACGAGTTCTTCCGTGAAGAAGCTTCCCAGGCGATAGGTAAATACTGAGATAAGTATATAAACAGTTTCCCATTTTGTGCATGCGTTATTTCACTGCGTACGCATAAAAGCCCCTAGTTAAATTAAACATCTCTCGCAGGGCGAAGCCAACCGACCTGGAAGGGCGGAAGCAGCACGAAGGCTATTTGGATCGGGAAGAAGGTGCAATGGGCAAGATGTGAACGATTGTGAAGCCAAGCCGGTATCAACGCTACCACCACAACCAGCTTCATCTGTGGTGTTCGGGAAGGCTGCAGCGACCTCTACATCTTCGAATTCAGCAGGAAGCGGTTCTAGACACCCCGTCCCGCGTTCTTCGATCATGTTAAATAGAAGACGATTGGAGGTGAGTACTAGGGAGCGTTGTTGGTTAAAATCGGTAACGAGGGAGAGGTCAGTGCTGCGGGATTGAACTAGAGCTTCAGCAAATCGACCGAAAAACTCACACATCCGGGTCAGATGAGCAACCTCCATTTCCTCAACAAGAAAATAAGGACCAAAAGTGCAAATCTTTACCTCGAAATTGTTGCAAGCTAAGCGCATTTTATCGACGAATTGAAGTCTCAGATTGTTGTACTTCTCCACAGAATATTTGTATTCATCTTGCGCTTTCTTAAGTTTCGTTTCTGCCTTCTCTATATCTCGAGTAGAGTGGGTTTCGTTTAGACGAATCCGCTCGTATTCTTTGTAACGAGTGTGGTAAAGTTCCTTCGCTCTTTGCAGATGAGTTGTAGCAACCTTAAAATGGTTTCACAGAATTCATTACAAAAGTTGAAGAAAGTGGCTTGAGTAGTAGAAGTTACCTGGAAGGAATGCACTACTTCCTGCGTACTACTTTCGTTCTCCTTTAAATTTCGCTGCTTCTTCTGTAGCTCTTCTAGATACTTTTGAACATCTCTCCAAATGTTCAGACGTTCTGACTCGAGGTTACTCCGCAAAGAGATTGATTTTTCAAGAAAAGAGGAGAACAACGACCACCACAGCTTTAGACTCCCGGCAGAACTATAAGAAGCAGCTTGTTTTGCAAGTTTACAAAGGGCTTTTGCATAACTTTCCTCAATTGTATTGACATCACGAAGAAAATCACAAAACTCGCTAGTGCTTTTAAAACTAGACTTCATGTTTTGAGAAAGAGACTCGAAACCCATGTTCCTCTCACCCCAAAAAGCACGGGAAAACATATCGTCAGCACTCATCTGGGGTGAAAAATTGGGATCTGTAAGCCATTGGTTAGGGCTGTTTATTCGTAAAAGGCGCTGCTGGGGAAGTAATTCCTTACGTAGCAAGTTAATAGAAGCAGGAAACTTTCGCATTAAATTTTTTAAATTACTGCATGCTTAACAGCAGCTGAGGTGCAAGTTAGTACTACTGCTTTCTGACAGTTCATATGTCAGTCTCAATAATAGGACAAGCCGTCCGCTCGCAACAGTCTGGTGGCAGGAAAAGCATTAAATGTTACCAAGGGACAACGAACTCTGCTTCCCACAAACTTTGATTTCCTGTATATTCTGCTGCATTAATCAAATGTAGGATGTTCTTGCTCACCCAATCTTTTTAATCAGGAGTCCAAAGCCTAAGGTGAATGAGTGGAGTTTCAGGGCTTCTACGCCTGTATGGGGTCGCACTGCTGGATATTGGTCCCTTTTATTGCCTAAAACTGGTTTCCGGCGTAGAAGTAGAGCATGACGCATAAAACAATTGCTTGAATTTTGAAAGTCCACTAACAGTTCATGATTGTGCATTATCTATTTTCCCATTAATAAGGCAGTAATAGCCGAGTTTCGATTGGTTTTATTTCAAGGCTAAAATTGCTCTGCTTAGCAGGTCGTTTAGGGCTTTGTTTGCTCTCACGTTTGGTGTCTGTTCCATTTCGAATATATCCATTTACGTCGTGGTTACGCACTACATTTAGCATTCTAAGCTTTTCTTCTGGTTTTTTTCCACCGAATGGTACTGAATGGACTGCCGTCCGCCCTGTAAATTTTATCAAAGCGGCTTCTGTGCAAGGGGTGATGATTGTCCTTTCTCCCATCCCACTAAGCGTTGTCGTTCTTTCACTCAAGATGGTTTCTGTCCCTACGGCATCCATTGCCACTACTGGCATGACTTTAAAAACTTCGCTCTCTCCACGTCTACTGGCGTGCCTGTTCAAAAGGTCTGTCGATTCTTTCTCAACGGTCAATGCAGCTATGGCGACACCTGTGCTTATTCTCACCAACTTGATGACGTTGAATCACGTAATCAAATTACTCTGTCTGAATACCGGCTTCAGCAACAGATAGCACAACTTCCGCCGTCAAATCCTCTCACATCATTGCCGTCCCGGTTACCAGCACCGCAAGTTCTTTCATCAACAAATTCGTCTAGACCTACAACTATCAGGCCCTCTGCACGGTTAGAACAAGCTTATCTTTCTGCTTTGCAGCCAGGAGATTTGGAAAAAATGCGAGATCTTGAGGTGGACCGTCTCCTGAAGCGATTTCCACCAAGTCACTTAAAGCAGACTTCGGGTAACAATGATGAAGTTAGAACTTTTTCCCTCATCTTTTCTTCTACAGATCCTGAATGGGTAGGCTTATTTAAGATTTGGTATGTTGTATGTGGTTGACTTACCGGTTCTTTTGCTCTTGTTATAGGTACACAAATTGAAACGAATACTGCTTTCCATTTCCCTCCCGGCTCAGTATCCATCTTCTCCACCAATTTTGAATGTCCCAAGAACATCAGATATACCGAATGTTGTTACGGCGTAAGTTATTCTCGTCGACTATAATCAGGCCTTTAATACTCTGTGTTTCGCGTTACTAATTCCCTTCTAGTAGCTCCACATGGCACGTCATTCTGGCAGGGTTTAAAATTTAACCATTTGTAATCGCTGTTAACTTTGACAGATTTGAAGTTCTTTGTTAGTGGTGTGATTTCCTGGAAAAGTAAGGAACTTTTCCTTTATGTGTATGGTCTTAGAATATCCATTCAAGGATGTGATCAATTCACTGTCTCAAAACCGATTCTTCGGTTGGTTAAAAAATTAGTTTGCATCCTTTATTTCCCAATGGATGGATTTTAAACTATATTCTCGTTGAGTAAATTGTCCCCTACGTGTATTCGCAAAGAAAATTTCCCTATACAATTTTCACATTTGAGTAAGAGAAGTGTGCATATAAGGGATAATTTTGCTGATTCGAAGAAATTTTTATTCAGTTCTTATAAACTTGTGACATATGAATTCGTTGTTACTTGCACGACTTGACAGGGTGCAATATGTCTTGCGCAATGTTCCACTCTCATAATCTGCCTGATCCTGAGAGAAATTGCTATAGTTTTTCAGACCGCATTTCTTTCGAAGTGATGGATTTATCTTTGTGAAGTACCATGTAGTTGTTGAATCTGCGAGCTGATCATCAGTTATCTATAACCGATTTTAGTTGTAAATTTTCTTTGTGTGCGAAGAATATTGTTGCGATGCATGAATTTGCCAAAACAGTTTCGTGGAAAATCTTGGTAAGCCTTGGATATATTGGGCGCGTAAAAGACGGTGAAGTTGAGTTGTGCTTTCTCAAATCATGGAGCGCCTTCTTGTGACCTTTCAAGTTGTTAGTTGAACTGATTAGCTATAAAGCACCGCTATGCTGTTCAGTAGTCTTTGGAAAGGCTTCCCATCTAGGCGAATCTGCGCTCCCTAAAACCTAGGGCGACAAACGAATATAGGAACCAACTGCACTTATAATCAGTGTACTGAAAGGTTATTCATTATTATTAATTTTCTTGAAGCATCAGTGCTCAAGAAAAAGGCAAATATTCAGGAAAAAATTGTGAAACCCTGTTAACCTTATTAGCAGACTAAATGAGGCAATAACCAACTGGATAAACGAAAGACAAAGTGCCAATGCGTCGACAAACAAGGTGTCTCTCTTTCTACGTCCATTCTTCTTTTGGTTGGATAAGACTCTAAACAGGCTTCTCATCGACGGCTACGCTCTGGTAGGTGCGATGTCCCTTCCCATTTACCTTTCCTAAAGGCTGAGGGAACGGAGGCAGAGGAGGATGCCGGTTTACAGGTTCCAGAGCGGTTTGATTCGCCAACTACTTTGTGCTTATCCTCTAGTCGTTGTGTCACAGTGGACAAGACAACTTTTGACTCGAAAAAGATGGGAGAAAACGGAAAGAAGGAGGAATCGGTGAGAGATAAGAAAGAGAAGGAGAGAAGAAAGAGACAGGAAAAGGGAGAGACGAAGATAGCGGCGAAAGAAGAGGGAGAGGGGATGGGAGAGCAGGGCGGGGGAGGAGAGGAAGAGATGGAAGTAGACATCTCCATGGCCACAATTCGGCAGCAGGACCTCTTCTTCGAAGGTCTCGGGATGCGTGGACAGGCGGGCACCTGTCTATTTGTGCGTCTGCCAGTCTACTGTACATGCTCACGATGCAAGTACACCTTTGAATGGGTGTTCCGTCTTCCTTCGTCACCACCACCACTGTTGTCAACGTCAGCATCGACGTCAAGAGGTAAAGGAGTAGAAGGAGCAGCGGCACAGACGCAACCCCTCACTTCTGTACCACCGCATACTTCATCATGCCAGCGTTGTCGACAGCCTCTAGGCCTCATTTTTACTAGTGCGTTGATCCACGCCTATGCTTGTTGTGTGGGTACCTTCCAGCTGGCCAATTGCCTCCTCTCCGAGGTGCAGGTGGGGTCCGCTGAAGTGGTCATCAGCTGCGCCAACTGCTGTAACGCCGAGGCGCGAATCACAGTGAGTCGATGCCACTTTTAACTCCACTGCTATTCATCAACAGGGTGCATTATTTACCAATGCGTTGTTGTACAAAGTAGTAAGTATTGCCCTATGTGTTTTGATTTTTTGGTTTTATTCACTTAGGGCCTGCAACCAGATCGTATCAACGCGAAGCGATGTCGTGGTTGTCATGCTCCCTGTGGCATTTTTTTTACCTCTGTAAACATCTCGAAGCCGCAGCGAGCTCCCTGTAGTATCTGTGAGTTTTTGATAGCCTACAGATGGTATGTTTTATTTATTGCTTTCAATCGTGAGAAAGGGAACCTGAGCGGTGGCAGTAGATTGAGGACGGACGACACATTCTATCTAACAACATACTGCCCATGCAGGACGCGCCGGCATGGATGACAAGTCCACATCAGATCTGATGCTACCGTAGCATCACGGAGTGCTTCCTGTGGGAATCCAACTTCTTTCAAGTTGCATTTTGTATCACTCGAATCATAACGATTTTTTTTACTTGTTTCTCCTTCTAGGCAAGCAATTTAGCTTCTTATCGATCAACAAGGCTGCGAAGGGGACCGTCAGACAGAAGCGGGTTCATGTGCCGGAGGAATATGCTTCAGCCACCAATATTTTCACCATTCAGAAGGGTACTTCTCTTCCAAACAACGGGACGTGTAGGCACTATCGTAAGAGTTTCCGTTGGCTCAGGTACATTAGAAAGTTGGAAGTATTTTGGAAGTAAAGTAGTGTGAGGGAGTTCGTAGTGGCAAGGTAGATTTGCTTAACCATGGCAATTCACTCATTCACAGCAGTTATCTTCCTTCTGCGGTGGTCGATTAGATTATTTTGGCTTAAGCATTATTTGAAGTACCGAAGGCATGCATTTGTAAAAGTAGCCGTATAGAAAACCTAGGAAAATTGTACTTATGGCTTTACACCTTAATGGTAGAAGTGGATTCATCGGAACAATGAGGTCACGGAAACGATGGGAAGGAATACATCTTTTTAGGCTCTTTTCAACATCTCTTGCCTGAAATCAAAATCCGTTTCCTGTAGTAGGTCGTATAGAGTGGAGTCGTCGAGATTTAACTTGAATTCGTTGTCATTTTGAAGGGCCTGTTTTGCTTGCTTTTTACCTCTGTAATGTAGGAAGGTGTCGCCTATCTTAGTCATGTTTTCGAGTCACTAATTTTAGATCCTGTTTCATTGATTGGCATGGTGTAGAACTACGTGCTACGTCCGCGGGGATTCATATAAACTCGGGTCTTCTTTGAAACGTTCTTTCCAGTGGGCAAAATTCCCGGCCGTCTATCAGTGTATTGCTCGAGTTGCTTCTGAGAATCGTTATCATGCATAGGGCCTGGCCGAATCCGCACTGTCAACATGAATGGGGTTGGGAAGTTTGGTAGCGCAGGTGGTGAAACTTCAGTCTGCTTGGTGGCGAGTTGCGGTTTTCCAATCCGCCTCCTTAGGATCTTGCTCTTTTTAGGTTTCCTTGTTGTCAGCGCGCTTTTCCTTGTGACAATTGTCACGATGAAGAGGTGGCAGGAGCTCATGAAACCCTACGCGCCACACGATTCATCTGTGGCTTCTGTTCCACTGAGCAGCCAGTGACCTCTTCGCCAACGGTCGTCTGTTCGGTCTGCCAGAGCAGCTTGACCTCAGCGGGCTCGACCAATCATTGGGAAGGTGGACACGGCTGCAGAGATCCTGTGAAGATGTCACGCAAGGATAATCGGAAACATCATATCAGACGTTGATGCGAAATGCGCTTGTAGTAGTTGTGGGTTGCAGAATTAAAACGTGGTGTTTTGTAACATATGGCTGGTGGGGTTTGGAGTCTCTCGGGGTTGCGTTCATGGTGAGGTGGCGAGGGTTTCGGGCCTTGAGCGTGTTGGGGGTAACGGGGCCGGAGAGTTCTTGGGCGTCGTTTGTAGAGGCGGTTCAGATGCTCATCGGCCGGGGTGGGGGTGCAATTTGTAGGCATTTGGGGCTGTAAGTGTAGCGGATCTTCCCGTTCCTCCTCTTCCTTTCCACCTTGTTATAAGAAGCCCGAGTTCTTCTAGGCATTTCTTTATTTAGGGTAAAAGGCAGATAAAACAGTCCAATCTACGGGGGTTGGGCCTAAGGCGCCAGTGAGGAAGCGAGCTCGTCTGCGAACACTTGGATATTGTGTTCTCGCCTCTCACCTACAAAGCGCATATAAACACCACCATTATTACAGTAAGGGTTCGGTTGAGTATGTTTAATGCAAGGTAAGGGGTTGTAAACCTATGTGAAGCAGTCGTGAGACGTTCTCTTTATCAAACTACCTAGTGATTTAAGATGAAAACAAATTGTAAAATCATACTCCAGTTAAAAAGCAGCATAAGTGTCCTCTAATAAAGTCCTTGTTATTATGCGATTAGGTACTATACGGTGATTTTTACCTCAATTTTGTTTAAATTGACAGTGTCGGGAGAACCAGCGGGGAGGGTCTTTTGATTCCCTCTTTCGAATGATGGTAGGTTGCGTTTCTGGTTTTGGTTGCTCTTATTATACCTGTACTGTCTAGGTTTTGTTGCTGAATTTTAAAGTTCCTTATGTTTAAATTGGGCACAAGTTCTATGGATTTGGGTGGATTGGTACCACTTCTTCTGTCATTACCCATTTCGTATAATTGGGCCTCATCATACATACTTCTCCGCTTTTTTAAAACATTTAAGGATATCTTCTTGGCGGTTCGTCGCAAAAAAACGACCATTTTCCTTAGTTTGAAAGAAAATGCGGAAGTTTTGGAAGTTAAGCAGATGATTGAGGGGATTTTAAAGGTGCCTCCAGAAGACCAGGTGCTATTGTATGGTTCTACCGCTATGTACGATCACAAGCCCCTGTCATACTACGGGCTAACAGATCTGACTGCTCGCGCTCACAATCCTGCTGTTCTGGGACTTTGTCTTCGTGATTCTGGTATGACTTTGCGGCTTATACTGATTCGTTCTTGTATTTTAGTACCCGTTCGAGGTTTTGCTTCTGTATGCTTAGGAAGAAAATAGTATTCAGGCTAATTTTTTTTCGATCTGCTTTGTTTATGTGGCACAGAAGGCGGTCAATTTGAACCTCTGGATATAACACCATACTCGAAGCCTCCGGAATTACCAGAAGTAATGCGTTGTCAAGAGAACCAGCCTCCAAGAAATACATCTTCAGTCGGCGTCTCAGCTACAAACACCACCACCGCGGCAGCTGCAAATCAAGCCGAGACGGCCGCAGCCTCGAGACCTTAGTGTGTAAATTCCTCATTCCCGCTCCCTTATCTTTCTCCTTATTTCTTTAACACTTGGATCTCTTCGCTCTTTACCCCTTCTCCGCAATCTATGATTTCTTCAGTCTCCGTCTAACCATGTACCTTACTTTTAATGTGCGAGTTAGAGAAACGCATTTGCTCCTGTTTCCGCCCCTCATTGCGTTGTATCATCACAACTCTCTTCCGCTCTCTTTTCTCTTCTCCTTTTTGTCATTCGAAAATAGAACCCATACACGTCCTCAACTCGGCTTCCTGCACAGGGTGTTGAATTTGATTCATTTGGGCATGTGAATTTTGGCATTTGAGGGTGCAAGTGGCCACAGAGTGTGGTTCCCTATTGTGATAGTCGGGTAGCCCTACTTTAATTTAAAAGTAGCAGATTTACTAATGCTACATTTCTTAGCTTGGGCCTGTGGAAACGGTACTGGAGAGTTTCTGACGTCATTTTGAAGTGGTGGATGGCTGGAGATGTGGGTGTGGTGCTTTTCAGAGGCTTTTGAGGAAATATCCAATCAAAAGGATAAGACACCAAAAGAGGAGGTGAGTCTCCCAACTGGGATTGAGCTATTGATAGCGATTCGAAATGTGTCGAAGTTTGGGTGCCTCCACCGCTGTTACACAATAAGATTTTAATTAAGCAAGTTCCACAGCACAATCGTCATAATTTACGATCATTCACTTCTGAGTTGGGGTGGCTTTGTAAGAAGGGTGTGATCTTGATGAGAGGCACATAAGTCTTTTACCTACCAAATCCTTTGCACCAATTTTGGCAGTGATCAGTGCTGTTGGGATTTAGTTGATGGCATTGCATGATTTACATCAATCGAAAGCATGAAGATAGAAAGAAAGGTGACTTCAAACCCGTCGATAACATAGACTAAACATAAATTTTCATTTCCTTTCGATGCTGAATACAAAGATATACTCTCGACGGAAAAGCCATTGACGGGATGATAAAGCAGTAGAGATTATATTTTGCCAAATTTATTTTGTTTCGGAGTAGATAAATCTATCCTTCATGTAGAATTTTCCCTTCTATATCCATTTTAAAGGTGTCTCGTACCATGAACCGTTGAAGCTCAATATCCCTTTCGAGAACAACTTAGTGCCTGTAATCACTGCAGATTAAGGTGTAAAGCCATAAGTACAATTTTCCTAGGTTTTCTATACGGCTACTTTTACAAATGCATGCCTTCGGTACTTCAAATAATGCTTAAGCCAAAATAATCTAATCGACCACCGCAGAAGGAAGATAACTGCTGTGAATGAGTGAATTGCCATGGTTAAGCAAATCTACCTTGCCACTACGAACTCCCTCACACTACTTTACTTCCAAAATACTTCCAACTTTCTAGTGTACCTGAGCCAACGGAAACTCTTACGATAGTGCCTACACGTCCCGTTGTTTGGAAGAGAAGTACCCTTCTGAATGGTGAAAATATTGGTGGCTGAAGCATATTCCTCCGGCACATGAACCCGCTTCTGTCTGACGGTCCCCTTCGCAGCCTTGTTGATCGATAAGAAGCTAAATTGCTTGCCTAGAAGGAGAAACAAGTAAAAAAAATCGTTATGATTCGAGTGATACAAAATGCAACTTGAAAGAAGTTGGATTCCCACAGGAAGCACTCCGTGATGCTACGGTAGCATCAGATCTGATGTGGACTTGTCATCCATGCCGGCGCGTCCTGCATGGGCAGTATGTTGTTAGATAGAATGTGTCGTCCGTCCTCAATCTACTGCCACCGCTCAGGTTCCCTTTCTCACGATTGAAAGCAATAAATAAAACATACCATCTGTAGGCTATCAAAAACTCACAGATACTACAGGGAGCTCGCTGCGGCTTCGAGACGTGTACGGAGCTGAAAAGGCGCCATGAGGCGCATGACTTCCCTTGCTTACATCTAAACTCGCTTAACTGCTTGCTGAGATCCAATGCAATTATTGATATTGCGAAACGTCTTTCGCATCGTAATTACGTCAATGACAAAATCAAAGAAGAGGTATTTCGCTAATTTGATTTGTAAACAAGAGAGTGGATGGATCTATGGGTAAAGGAAAACGTAAGCGGTTAGATTGATTGATTGATTGATTGATTGATTGATTGATTGATTGATTGATAGGCAGACAGAAGGATAATTAGGTAGATGGTTCGATAGGTAAGCTGAGACGCCGTGGAAGACGTAAAACTTGGTGTGATATTTACGGTACACTCAAAGAGTATGCAGTGTTACGCAATACAGTTCCCTCAGCATCGCATATCGATCTTCTCGTTGGATTAGTAGCACTCACCCCTTTTTCAAATCGCCCATCAACTTCCTGTCTGCATTATAAGCCTAAACTCTTACGATGGGATAAAAAAGTCTTCTGTACTCCTTCATGCTTCTTCATGAAACATACTACAAATATGAGATTTTCGCAGACTGATTGGTTAAAAAAACATTAAGTTGGAGGATGGAGTGTCTGACAGGCAGTAATTGTTGCTCTAGAAGAAATAAAAACATTTAAAGTGTTCGTTAAGCACTAATAAATTAATAAGGAATTTAACCAGAATGCGAGAAATTTCCTATCCAAGAGCGAGGGTTTTCCGTCGAAAAAAATTTTAGTACATATTTCTCCTTGCTTTTTGGAAATAATTCACTTTTAATTTTAAACTGGCGCTTTGAATGCTACTGTTTCAACACTCCCTTTGCTGGCTTAGAATCCAACTGTAATTTTTCGATATCGAGAATATCTTCCCTTTCCTTCTCTTTCCTTCTTCCACCCCAGCTATTAGAATGCTGGATGTTCCTAGACGTCTCTATTATTAGCAAAGAAGCGATGAGCAACATAGGAGTGTTTATAACGGCGGTGCCTCAGACTCGGGAGAGGATACACGTGCGTCCACGACAAGGTTGAAATTGTCCTCCCGCTTCTCGCCTACAAAGTACATTTAAGAACATAAGGATTACATTTTTCAGGTTATTTTATGCTTCTATTGCGGGAAAATAATCACCTCAATATTATCCTTCTTTTATAAAGGTCTGTTATTGCCAAGAGCAAGGTGTTCCCTTATAAGGCGGGCCTAAGTAGGTCTGGGGCGATGATTCTAGAGGCTAGCTCAGAGGCTTTACTTACTCTAACGCTATTCCATTCCTCTTTTTTCGCTCTGCACGACCAGAACATATGATTTCAGTCCTTTAATCTACTATCATGGATGCGGCGTTCCCACAATACCATGACTCCTTTGATGTAAGCTGTTTGAACCGGGATAGCTTACAGAGATGAAACTCCACTAGAAGCTGGTGACACCTGAATCTACTGGTGTGCTAGCGGCCAGCATTCACATCTTTGTAAGCTAGCCCACTTTGAACATTACTTGGACCGAATGATAGATAATAGCGACAGCGCATGCGATTTTGATGGCTATAAAAAATCAAAATCAAAGAAATTCAGTTATGGAGAAGACATTGAGCTCAGTATAATAAAATATAAAGAGCTGACTTATTTATCGCTCTAAACTCACAGCAGTCATTTAGTGTTGTAAACCTGTCAGTGTGTGAAATACCCAACCCACACATAACCACCAATGGTGAAATCATACAAGAATTACTTGTGAAGATTTCTGACTTCCGAAAGCGGCCACAGGCTGGATGTGAAAGCTTAAAATGGCAAAGACGCTTACGGATCTTTCAAAGTGATCTGTGGTAAAGCCTTTTCCATCCGTTAAAATTTATCATCAATGTGAAAATGTGGCGGAGATCCACCTTCCTTTACTTGACTTCAGTACTCCCCGCAGATCTCCCATTTTTAAGCAGCAAATTTGAAAAAAAGGCTTTATTCTAGGGTATCAGTAGCACATAGGAGATGTAGGAAGAGTGAGAGGAAAAGGAGCAAAAGGATTGGGCAAATACGTTGTCTTGACTCGTTTTGCCGTGTAAGTATGTATATACAGTAGTATTTATAAAAAAGTAGAACCATCCAATGAATGCACGTGACTGAGGTAATGTTGACTGAAAATAGAGGATCATAAAATAGGGGTGATAGTATCACAAGGCTGCAAACTGTCGTAGGAGATAGAAGAGAGGAAGAGAGAACGAGAGACAGTGAAACAGAGTCGGAGTGCGATGGAACGGTCTATACATGGAGACGGCATTTTAGAGGTAGGGTTTCTGAGACGACGGATGATGTTTTAGAGCTGTGGATTGAGTCACCGGTGTGCCAGATCTTCGATGCTCCAAACTGCATCCATAGGAGGAGGTATCTCGCAGAAGATCTGGAGATTCAGGGGGTCTTTGAATCAGTCGGTATTGATGACGAGTGCCTGGAATTCGCTCCAGCTTCCCCGGCTTGTAGTAGAGCCTAAATGCGGCAGGATAGTTGTAGAACATAGAAGTTTAAATGTGAACTGCACCATGGCGTCAGGAAATTTGACATTGGTGTTGATAATCTTTACCATTCGAAATGGCAAGGTAGACGTGTCAGAATTATATTGAGTTCCAATTTCCTTCTACGTATCCTGTTGGGCTAGGTAAGTGTAGATTCTACTGTTTCGTTCACGTGTCCAATCTGTTTAACCTCTGCAACACTGGGTAGTTGTCATGGAATGGATTAATACAGTGCAACAGACAAATGACTGCCCTTAGAGGATGGAGCATTTGCAGATACATATGATATTTTGGTCCATTTTTAGAGTTCCCTCCAAGTTAGAGCTTTATCCTAAAAAGGACCATTTGAGGAGCTAGAAGCAACCACTAGTGACAAATTTTTCATCTCTCTTGGGTTGCACGCAAATTTTCAGTCAATTTGTCAAGCAGTCAGTTAAATCTATCTAATCTTCGTGCTTCTGTAACACATTTTTGATGCCATGAAGAGTTAAGGGTGATCACGGTTAAAAATAAACCCCTATACCGCTTCAGATAGTGTCTGTGTCATCTCGTACTGAGTTAAGCGAGAAGAGCCTTTCTGATGGATGATACAAGCATAAGAAAATGAGGAATCAAGACGGTGATAAATAACACGCATGAGACAAAGTCAGCTCTATCCAAGAAAAATAAATATCTCCAATTAAAAGCAAGCCCTTTTTATTCAAAAAAAGGAATTGATGAGTGGAGTGGATTTTAAAAAAAAATAATAATCACCTTGAAATCCTTTTTCAACCCTATTAAATTAGCACCCAAAGATTTGCAATGTAATGGCTAAATTTTCTCTTATCTGCCAAATAACTTGATTTCACCTTGTTCCTACTGAGGTGTGAGGTCACGAGGGTTTAGTTCTGTAGGCATATCATTATCATAGGTGAAATTTAGAGGGCTGTAAATCAAGTGAGTGGACATCCGCCAATTCGCTCCGCAAGCTGCAAATGCGTAAGAGTCATGGTATATTTAACCTATGAAAAGTAGTGGGAGATGAAGGCTTACCTCAAGCTACGAGACAATGAATCAAAGCTCATTTTGATATTGTTTTTATGTTCGCCCCAGAGCCGAGTTAGTTGGTCAGGGTTAACAATCTGGAAGACCTGCTTTGTCTTGTCAACCCACTCCACACATGTTTGCCTAGTTGTCAGGAGCTCGAGGATAAAGTTTAATAGGTTACGTTTGCGGCCGCCATTACGTTGGGTACAGGTTTTGCGAGACTTATCGATCGGTGAGTTGGCAAGTACGGTACTTCGTGATCTTCGATGAATAATTCCAGAAGTTGGGCTATTCTGACTATGGCGGAAGGAAAAAGACTGACAATTCCGAAGCGCTCCTCGTGTTGACGGATGTGATGGTGGCAGACGTTCCGAGGCCAGTGGAAAAGCAGCGTTCTCCAAGTCGGCATCAATGTCAAACGCATCAACATCTTCGAAGGATTCGTCTAAATTTCTACCCTCGGAACAGGAGAGGAATTCACTGGCCTCCTTCTGGGCGACACGTTTGTTGAGATTCCGTTGGGAGACAGGAGAGGTTGTAAGCCTATTTGTTTCGAAGGCGAAGGAGGAGGATGAGGAGGAAGAGGAGGAGGATGAGGAGGAGGAGAAGGAGGAGGAGGAAATGGTGACGGGCGTGGTGATGGAAATGGCAGAACAGGGCTCCGTTAATGGGAGTTGAGCAAGAAGGGCATTTCGACTGCTTTTTCCCAAATGACGGCAGTCCTGAGATGAAGACCGAATATCGTTCCAGTGGAATCGGTCTAGATTTTTAAAACACATTCTTAGCCCTCCTGATCGGGTAAATCTGATCAACTGAATTCGTTTGACAAAGCTTAAGGTCCCGCAAGAACTTCTATCCTTTTTCATGACCCAGATAAGTAGCATAAATTACTTCCGACTTCCAGAAAGATGACATTTTGTGTGAATTTTTGCCAAAACGAAAAAATGGAAAGAATGCGATATTCAAATCGACAGAATTAATTTGTGTAGGAGTAAAGGAATCAGAAACGTACCTCGCACATCATTCGAGATGGAAGCCCTATTTGAGGCATCGGCAAAAATATTCATACATTCTCTGTCAAACTTTGATGGATATTTCATTATCGGCTGACACAATTTGTGCTTCAGCAATTGTCGTGGTGCCATATGGCCACCGAAATTTGATAAATAGGACTTTTCCTCATTTGCCAATGGTGCCTCGTTTCTGAGTCGACAGAAGTCTTTCATTGTTGAACGCCGCCAAAATGATGGCGATTGTGATAAAGTGTTTTCACACATACCATCCGACTGAATTTCACTGGGAGTGAGTTGAAGTGAACCAAATCCGCTGTCAAAACCATTTTCCTCCTCAAAATCTCCAAGTCGATTTGAAATACGATCTGGAGGTTCGATGAAGGAGTACTTACTTGAAACTGCATCCCCAGAGGTATTTAGGTCCCCAAAAGCTGTCTGCAGATCCTCGGTGTCCTGAAATTCATCGGATGATAGTCGAGAATGTTGAGAGTCAGAAAAACTGGCAGAAATTGATGCGATAGTCCCCGCAATCGGTGTATTTGAGGATTGGAGCAAACAGGCACTCCAAGCTGGCGGTTGGAATTGAAGATCAAATAACCCGATACCTTCATCCTCCTCCTGTTTTATTGCATCCATACAATACCCACCTGTGAAAATAGGAGGGTGAAAGAAAAAAGGACAAGTTTTGAACGTTATTTTGCTAATACACAAAGCTTTTGTTTGACAGGATAGTGATTACTCCTTTCTAGGGCCAATCAGATTTAATGAGAATGATCATTATTCTATAATTTTACACATAGAACTCTAGAGAAAACAGGAGATTACAATTATAACACCCCCAGGTAAAAATTAAAGGTAAAGGAGGTATCCAACACAGTCTTTATACATCATGGGAGGTGAGCAATTGTGGTCGATTATGCACTAAAAGTCGATTCAAAAACCAGTCGAGTGAATTATAGGCGAGGGAGGTGAGATAATTCAATCATTGTGTTTAATTTTAAATGACATTTAGCAGCATAACCTCCAAGTGCTGGTAGATTAAAATGCATTGCATATTTTAGGTATTGTGCAAGGATTTTACGCAAAAGTACGCAAAGCTTCATTCTCCGCTGTGAGTACCATTGTAAGCTATGAAACTGCAAATCTTTGGGCAGTTCTCCAGCCCATGTTTGAAACATAATTTTAATTTATTTTTGGATAACCCAAAAACTAGGTACTGTGCTTATGGTTAAAAGTGCACACTGTGTGGCTAAGAGAGTACTTTTTTACAGAGACTCAAAAATCATGGAAGTGGGGTAAGAATCACTCCAATCCTTTGGAAAAAACTAGCGTTGAACCACAGGGCTACTTCTAGGTTAGCACTGATTCAAACTCCTACTGATATTATATCAGCATATATTCTTTCTAGAAAACAGCCTCTAAATGGCGTAATGAAAAACCCTCTAGAAAATTAAGCAACAGTTTTCCGCTTAAATAGGATGGTTTTGTAAGAATTACATTTATATCGATCCGTTTAGACATGGGGCATAGGATATACCTTTGCGCACCCGGTTGAAGTTGGCAAAATGGAAACCAAGTTACCCCACATCAGGCTTCAACAGACTAACCCTAACACTGACGCAAAAGAAAATGGCTACTGAAGAGTAATAGCGATAGAAGTCCTACTTTACTTTAGTGGTTTTCACGGTGAACTGGTATAAACAGGGAAGCACAAACCGACTGTTTATTGGTCAACAAATCAACTTTGGTACTGACTGGCTCAATGAAGAGCCAAGTCGATATCTTGCCAACGCATAAAATGGATAAAGTGTTTGCTTGGCTGAAGAGTGAAAATATACAAAAACTATATTGTTGAGTCATTATATTAGCTAACCGCATAGCGTGTGCACACACGAAAATGGTGAGGAAGGTGTGATGTGTGCGTGCACACCTGTGTCTATGTAGATGCATGTGTGTTTGTTCGTGTATGCGCATTTGTTACGCAAATCTATCAACCTACTAAATTTACTCGTTGAAGGGAGCAAATCAGCTAAGGTGGAAACAATTCATTCATCCACCGTTGCCCTGGTAGCAATTATAGCAGACATTAAGCACAAAATGCCGCTTGCAGTGCTAAAGTAGGCAGCAAATGAGCCATCCCTTCGTTGATATCATCGTCTTACTGGTCTTGTATGACCTTGACCCGCAAATGTAATACAGTCACCTAGAGAAAACAAACGATTGAAGCAGTCCATTAAACCTATAGCGCAACTGTTACAAAGGGCAGTGGCTTGTAATACACGGAGAAAACCCATCGTATGCATACATTTTATCACGTGAGGGAGACATTCAAATTACCTAGTGGCTTGGTAATTTTTTGTAAACAGTGCAAGTAATACGCTCCTCTATTCCTTATTGCTCATTAAAGATTAAATATTTGATCGTAAAAACAACCTCAAATATTCAGAAGAGTAAACCAAGCAAATTAATGCCTTTTTAGTAAAACGAAGCAGTCAATACCTGCATTTAAAGGTGTTTAGCTGAACTAAAGGGCAAAGCATTATTTTTATGAGGAGCTGGGAGAATATGCCAAACTCGTAGAAAGTAGCATGTGTTACGGTGAGGTTTAAATACCATAAGTGGAGAAATAAATGGCTGTTAGCCTCAAATACGACCATGATTAAAAAGATATGCCGCTCTGCAATACACTTTTCTCAACTTGAGGAGGGAAATTAAATTAATTCCATGCGAGAATTGCATCGTTGCTATATGAAAAAAACCTGACAATAGGTTTTTAAAATAAAATGATCAGCTATCCAAAGGAGCGCCTAATCACCCACATCATTGCATTAGTAAATTGCTCACCAATCTTGTTGAACAGATTGTTTCCCGATAAGAATCTATGCCTTAAACGTCAGCAACAAAACTCATACTGGTAACGGAATGCAGAGTTGAAGTGACCTTGGGAGGATAAAACGAACGACACGGCACGGTACTTACAATGTCTTCGATTGTGTAATCAAAGTTGGTATGCTACGCACGCATGTTTTTAAAAGTTTACGAGCCGAATCAAGCCAGTGTGGATGAAAGTTGGCTACTCCACTTTTGGGCCTAACATTAAAACGTGCGTCAATCATGATGACGTGGAAAACTTTAGTCACAATAGACCTTCAAATTCGGAAAGGATGCGTCATTGATTTTGAGAGTTTAGGGAGGATTTAAAAAGGTGGTTTTGATAAAAACTCTATTGTACTGAATAAATGCCCAAATTGAAGCGCTCTTTCGCCGAGGTGTTTACGCTAACACCGTCTGCACCATTTCACCAGTCTGTAATAAGGACAAAATAAGTAAAATGTTGGTTAAAACAGGGAGTTTGCATTCAGTTTCCTGATTACGACGACGAAAATAAAAAGTTCCAATTCCGAAATACGTGGCTGATCCACATAGTGCATGGACTATTTTAAAAAAGCATTAGATAGGACGATAGAACGCAACATTGGTGAACAACTCGTATTATTGAAGGAAATAAAAAAAAATGACCAATTGTATTACATGGGGGACCTAAATACATCCAATTCTAAACTTTGCGTGACAAGGAATTTGTCCCAAATCTGCAAAAATCGTACTATCCCTTATATGCTCAAAGATCTGAACCCTGGGCAAAGTATATTTTATTGGAATAACTCAACATATATTTTATTGTAAAGAATGAATGATCAAACAAATGTAGCAATTTATGCTCCGGATCCTGCTAAGCTTGGCTATGGAAGAGCAGGTATTTCAAGGTGAAGAATCAACGAAGAGAATCATGTGAAACTCGAAAACCGTTCACTTTGCAAACTTTACAGTTAACTTCATTTACGCCTAAAGTTAATGCGCGACACCGTTGTGTAATCGCCCCTAAAAATCAAGTCAGAAAAGAACGCTGGAGGGGCATATACACTTTTAAAGTCCACACTCTGTTTCAGGATTCTTAGGCGAGAGAAGTGAAATCTCAGATGACAAGGCATTCCCCTCTTAAAATGCTTGTATTTGCAAGGTCACACTCAACATCAAGGTCTCACCATTGCTCTGACCTTGCACAAAATATTGGGTAGATCTAAACAGGTGGGTTTATTTAAAGCATGCACGCTTCTCCGTCCTATTTGCTAGAACAATGCAGCGGCAGGTGTCAAAATGTATGTGTGTGTGTGCCTGTTTCTCACTACGGCTTAAGAGTGGGTGTATGCGTATGCGCGTGTGATGATTTCATCCACCTTTTTTAAACTACTGAGGCGCACGACGCTTTATGTGTATATTCAAGGGCATATGCCAGTGGTGCCTACATGCGTGTGTTTGTGAAATAAGTGAGTGGGTAAGTACTTATATCGATTGTGAAATGCCTCTTAATTGGCGTCATGAGCGAATTGTAGTGCTGATCACCTGCACTGAATGTTTTAGGTCAGATCAAATAAGACTTGTCATTCGTATTTTAAAAAGCGCTAATTGACAGAACTCGAAGAACTTAAACCTGTAGGCTGTGTACATACTTATGAGTGAGCTGACCTCAAAAAATCAATAGCTGAGATAACATAATTAGCACCAACAAAATGCAAAACAAATGGCACAAAAGGCTACCGCCAATGATGACTATGAAAAAAGCAATGCTATTTTATGTCAAAAAAGCATATTTAAGAAAGTTCTAATAAAAAACATAAAAAATCACCGAATTTGGACCAAAAGTACTAGAGTACTACATAACTACCGAAGATATAACAACAATGTTTACATTGTAAGTAGATGCATTAAAAAAACTTAAAGGCAATGCGAAAATGCAAAAGCAGTGAAATACACATCACGTAAGCTCATCAAATTGTTGAAAATTAGCATATCAAAAACAGTACTTACATTGGCGTTAAATATTCTCATGAAGCATGGTGATCGAAGTGCCAAAAAAATGGCTATTTAAAAGCCGAAAACAAAAAAACGGCTCATCTTCTTAACACTTAGAAAGTTTGAGGAACTATTCATATTAAAAAAGAAAACAAAATTTCGGAATTATGGGGTGCGTCAAAGGTTTCCATCGCAAAAGTCAAAGTATCACAAAGCCCATAATTCACACTCCTTATTGGTGAATAATGAAAAACATTAAAAGTAACATGCTAGAAACGAAAAAAACTTAGCACAATGCAAAATTTAGAAAATAAAAATGACAAAACTGCGCGACAAATATTGCCCCAACTACTAATAAGAAGCGAAAAAGCTCCAAATAAGTGTGCAACACAGTATTTGTTAAGAGTTTTTATGTTAAAAAGCCAAAGAGTTCTAAAGCACGCTCACTTTCTTCCCCAGATATCGCATCGGTAAGAACAGGGTCCATGTTCGTTTCTGGGGCGCAATGTGGTAATGAGCCGAGTGATGATAACAGATACTTATAGTTCATCATCTGGATCAATCGAAATATCTATGATGACCTTCCCATTCAGTTAATTTCACGAAAACAGCTATGAATCTTTTTAAAGATGGCGGGGTTTACAGAGGTCGAAGGGTTGATCCACTTAAACCGTTATTAATAAGAGTAGAAGCAAAATTGGCCTTTGAAAAATTTTGTGTTTTGTGTCACTTCCCTTTTACGTAAGGCATGAAACATATTAGCAAAACCAGTCCACCTGTACACAATGCACAATGCAACTCGCTTGCATCTTTGAAAGTTTGTATAATGGAATTGCAATTTTTTGATAAAGCTTATGTTTGGAGTAAATTTAATGCTTGAACACACTTAGCGACACTAAATACCACCACATTACAGGTTCCAGCCAGCTTTGATCAGTAGATATCAGCATATCTGATCGGCTTTTAATAACTATTCAAGGATTGAGTATTTACCCGAATTAGAAAAGCCGTTTGCTAAATTTTTAACTAGCAGCTTACGTGATTCCAAACCCCATTGGCCATTATTAACGCAGTCAGTGCCCTTTATGACCACATAGTTCATTTTCTTTCGGTAGTCCCGATTTTCCGTTTTCTCTGACTTTTATCCTTCGGTACGCATGTCTTCTTATAATGTTATATTATAACGGCTTTGTATTGATGCTCGTTGCACAATTTTTCGCATGTTCTTAGGAAGTTTTCGTTCAGACTTGCTATTATAACTTGCTATACAGGATATATGTATGTAAGTATATGGTCGAGGTGTTTTTGTTAGTCTAAGGCTTGGTCTTCCATCATCGATCTTCGTAGCACATTTCATGTTTGCTTTTGGGAACTCAATTTTAGCATGAGTGTATTCTGCCTCCGTTTCTCTCGCTGCTTTTTGTCGACTGCGCCAAATGCCATATCTTCCTCACTAACCTGGTTTAGAAACGATGTCCCACGTACCAGCCTTTTAACTCCTTCTGCACAAATTTCCGATCCTACTGCTTGTTTGGGTCGGTTTTATTCCGTTCCTGATCCTATTGCCTCTCGCATCATCTCACCCTTCCTAACTAACGAACACCTCCGTGAACTTAGTCTTTTCGGCGACTTTTCTCTCCTCGTTCGCAAGCCAGCCCTCAACATTATGGGCCTTTTAGAATCGACTAAAATAACATCCTCAATTCCCCGTTTCATTCTCTACGGGCAGCCTGGTTGCGGAATTTCCGTTCAGCTGGCTCATATTGCTCATTACGCCGCAGAGAAAGAAGGCCTCATATTCGCCTTTTGTAATGCAGAAAATTGGCTTGATCGATGCAGTGATTTCATTCCGAGTAATGTGTATCATCAGAAACAGTACACACATCTCTTCGAGGGTGAGGCTCTAGACTTCCCGAGTCGTTCAGCTGCGTGGTTAAGAAGCTTCTTCGAGCTGAATTCACCGATGCTTGAAAAGGTAGTTCCACTTCTACTTATTTTCTGTTAGTGGGCCGCTTGGTGATGGATTTTGTCTTTTCTAATTCAGTTGAATCCAGTGATTGCTCGATCTGTAGAGTGGACGGTAAAGGATTCTTCCTCAGCTGGGACACCTTGGGTGGAGTTAATCGATTTCGCATTGACGAGGCCGAAATATTCTACAGATTGTATTGGGATTCTTCTTCGTGAGGTTAGTTATTTCTGCTCGTTGAAAAATGCTCCCAGATGCGAGCCCTATCGGCTAGCGAAAAAGCAACAAAGTGTTACCTTATCATTGATGGGGTGAACTTCTTGTGGTCTCGTGGAACAAGAATTCAAGATAAGGCACTTGGCAAAAAAGTTGCTGTTGATCGGCTAGCGATTGTGCATCATCTTCGGAGAGCGCTTCAGGGTGATTGGCCGCACGGAGGGATCATAACTGCCGTAAATGAAAGAGCTTCTTGGCCGTCGGATCGTGAGGACTATGCACCGGGGTGGGTTAAATGCAAATTTGAGCCTTTATAAACACTAATTCCAGAAGTGGGATGTTCATGTTTGCTTCAATTTTGAAGGTACCTTTTGACGAAACGTGGTTTTGAGACAATGGATCCATTTATCCCTGTGCGTGTGTTTAATTATACACCAGAGGAGATGGACGCCATTATGCAGTTCTATGCTCAAAACAGATGGTTTACCAATCCGGCAGCGTTGGATAAAGATGGAAGAGCGGAAATTACCTTTCTGGCGAATGCAAATCCACGAGAATTGGCTAGAGTGGCAGCGGAATGGTAGATTGTAGTGATTAGTATTGCTCTGGAAACGTGTATAAATTTTACTCGTTTATCAAAGAACTCTTAAACCTTTTTTGGTTAGTGTTTGAAGTTGGTGAATGGTGCAATAAAATTGAGATGAGGGGTACGAATATCATGAGGAAATTTTGCATGATTTATCATAATCTAGCATCCCAGTAGAATTTCTTTGACTTTCTAATACTGGGGAAAGCTTTCAGGAATGTGGTGCCCCAGACAACATGTGGAACCCGTCCTACTAGTTTTGTTAGAGGTAGGTGCTTGGGGGATGTTTTAGCGTGCATTTAACCGTGGCAGTTTAAACTCTTATCTTAGTATGGCATTCCAGCCCCTCCCCTAGTCCCATTTGTACTCAAATAGTAGGTCCTACATGCGGACCCGCCAATTGAAGGTACAATGACCAACTAAGCGCACATAACTGAGATTAGGGGTTTCATTTCCTGCGCTCTTGTTGGTTAGCCTTCCTCATCAGCCACCACGACGTAATCAGTGCTGAAAGGAGCCACCCACGAGCCAACCATGCTAGTCGTAAAATTCCTATGCAACCGAGGGAATACGTGACCGCAATGTTACCAGTCCCTCTTGACTACTCTACTGCGTCTGGGATTTCGTCCGTACACGTATCCACACACGTATCCATGGCTAGAAGCTGGAACATTGGACTAGAAGCAGATTTATGAAAGGGAGTACGGGGTCCAGTAGAGTTCCGTAGGGTAGGGCTTCGCTTGTGTTCACACCGTCTTAACAGTAAGGAAACTCATTAACGATTTTGTCCGAGATGGCGTAGGTCTCCTGCGGAACACGTAACTGGCAGTTGCTGAGGGCAGACGGCAATCTCAGCCCTCCCGTTATGGGCCGTCAGCGATACTTCCGTTCGTGCCATATGCGCGCCTTCCGCCCCAGCAGTAGGAACCAAAAATAGAGGCCTTTAAGATCAGGTATGCCTTCAGCCACTGCCAAGATAGCACACCAAGACTTCTGTAAAGACAAAGGGATATGCATATATTCGGTAGGGAGAAGGGATTAGGGCTACTGCCCTGGCCCACGGGCCGGCCCATCCGTCGAAGGCAAACAAACCAACCGAGTGACCACAGCCTACATTTAAACCATCAACAAACCTGTTACAATAGAATACACATAACCAATGATCCGAAGGATCATTACTGAATGGTTGTCGATGTTACGTTCACCATGCTTGTCATCCTGCCGTGGATTTCTTTACTCTTGCAGTTTGCTATAATGAAAATGATTTAAGACAAATCCTTTGCTGTAAAACGTAAAATATTACAGCATTGAGTCTTTGAGTTGACTAGAGAATTGTTTAGTTCCATCACATTAGGGTCTAGATATAGTGTAGGTCAGTTGCGCTTAAATGGGATTCGGTGATGGTCGTATCCGGTTCCGTGAAATCTACCGTTTTTTTCACTCTCAGGAGCAATGTGTGTAGATTTGCATCTACTCAGAAACAATATGCTGATCCAAGTGGCCATCTCTTCTGTTATTCTCCCGTTCAATCTGTAAGAGTTTATGGGTTTGGTGTAGCCGCCACGGGTGCGCTCGGAATAAGGAGATATGTTGAGCCAAAACGTGAGCCTATTTTGTATTTACCATCGAAAAATCACTATTAGAAATGTTAACGCATTCTCCTAGGTATACGGTGTCTGCGCCGATGCATCTGAGTTGTATCTCGGCTAACTCAATTGCCGTCACGTCAATCTCTTGTGGTTATGGCTTCACGACCTTCATAGGTTCACATCATAAAAAGAAAAGGGCTGTTTATGGTTGTGGAATTAATTCTGATGGGCAATTAGGTGTTCAGGTGCTTTGATACTTATTAACAGAACACTCCATTAGAACAGCCAAGTTCACGGAGGCGTATCAGCAGCTACCAATATTGACGTTGTCCCTGAACCGCGTGTAATTCAGATTCCGCATGATGAAAATCTCCTTCCTCTCATGTCTTCCTGCGGTCGTGCTCATTCTATTATCGTCTTCCAGAGCACGAATACAAAGCGTATGGTACTGTTTAGCATTGGAAACAACGCTTACGGACAGTGTGCACGTGAAATCGTCGCAGGAGAAATTTTCACGTCGGCGAACCCCCAGATTACTAGGGTATTACTGCCGCCAGATCTAAAAATCATTAAACAGGTAAGTAAAGCGGGTTAAGCACAAGTTGTTTTCAATAAAAACAATGTAGGTAGAATGCGGACAGGATCATAGTCTTGTGTTGTCTAATGAGGGTCAGGTTTTTTCGGCCGGCTTGTCAACGGATGGACAAACAGGATTGGGCTCAACTGATTCGGTGGGTAGGTTGACGAAGATTGGTGGCGATTTGGACGGTTTACACGTCAAGTAAGCTTTATATTTTTACCTTCTATAAACGTAGAGCTTTCGACTTTCTTCGTCAATTTCGTGGGTTTTCTGCGTTTTTTATTTAAAAGTATCCATTTATAGTCTTATTAAGTAGGTTTCGAAGCAAAAGTATTGAAGAAGTTGGGGTCCAGCGAAATACTGCTCATGTCTTGGTGACTATTCGTTTATATCAGATTTCTCCCTTCATCCCATCTATTCTAGATTCACCTCCCTCTCCTCAGTCCTTCCTTATGTTTTCCTTCCATTCATGCCGGGTCCTCTCACCTTTCCATCCTCTGGTTCTATCTACCTCTCAATCCATCTTTTACCAATCTTTGAATCCGCCCCTCTATGCTGTCTTCTTGAAGCTATAGTGGAAAAATTCTACCAAGGAAAGGGCTAGTGTATGTGCTCAGATGATGTTTAAAAACAGGATGACGAATGAAATGTGGATAATGAGCACTCAAATAGTACATCAGTGATTATTTTGGGTGAGGAATTTCGTGCCAACTGATTACTGCAATCCTGAAAATCGGATGTCTGTGCTGAATTCAAGGTAGCCGTGATGTGGCTAAGTTGAAAGCAGTTGCGGTGGGAGGAAGAGATTGATGCATCTTTCTCAAGTTTGTCGAGACTTATTTGCAGAAATCTGTGAGTCCGTAGTTACTGCATGAGGTGACCATCTTTCCTTTTTTAAGGCAAGTATCATCTCGTGGAGACACGGTTCTTGCGCTGACCGAATGTGGGCGGGTTTTCGGCTGGGGCAATAACGAGTACAGTCAGATATGGCCTGTCGTCGATGAGGTTCAAGTCCTCAAACCCACTGAAATCCCCATTCACAAATGTCTCACTAACTTTAAACTAGGCAAGATAACCCAGGTTGCTGCCGCTGGATCTATGTGTGGCCTTTTGGATGAGTACGGTCATGTGAGTTTGTTGATTTTACATTGAAACCTGTTTATCTCCCTTTTTATTCCAGGTTCTTGTCTGGGGTTTCGGTTGTCTCGGATTGGGCCCAAGGACCTTCCATTGCTTAAAACCAACTCTTATTCCACCAGCACTCTTCTCACCTGCTCTACCGTTCTCTGAAAATAGAATAACTGATTTAGTGCCTGGATTGCACCATTTCATAGCTCGGTCGAGTTGTGGCCTTCTCTGGTCTTGGGGTGCTCCTAGGGGAGGTCTGGCATGCCTTGGATTGGGTCGCAACTCTACAAAATCTACGGAAGATACGATGAAGAATGTTCAAACCTATCCTATGCCCTTATCACTTCCTGCAGAGGCATTGAGAGTCGCTTGCGGTGTTGACCACACCATGGTTATCGCCAAATCTTTTATTTGAGATAAAAGACCTATTGGTCTTTTATTATATCTTCTTTTGGGCGTCTCTTTCTTAGATGTATTCCAAAAACATACGCACACCCATCCCTCAACCTGTTCTTCCAGCCGTTCATGTGTTAATAACTGAATTTTCCAATCCAAATAAAAACTCACCAAGATCCCATCCCCTCGACCTTTCTAATCTCCTTCCAAAATACATTAATCTCCCCTCTCTTCTTTCCTGTTTATTCTGGGTTTCGAACCCGTCTTCTGCTTTCCGCAGCTCCACCAGATGTGATTTGAGCTGCCTGCTACACCAAGCCCAAAACAACGTGCCCTGATGTCTTATCGGCTGATTTAAAAGGTTTCTTGGAAGTCAGCGAGGCTTGCACTATTCTAATCGGTCCAGAGCTTTGACGTCCTTATGACAATAGTCGCCAAACCGTTCGAACGCAGCACAATGGGTTGATTTCTCTCCTCTTTTCCCCCTACGGTTGTTAAATCGCATTCAATCGGGCTAGTAAAATCTTGCACGCCAGAAAGTTTCGACGACAACTTGGCCTGATCGTGAGCCCGCGCTGAACAAGGGCGTACCCAAGCGACAAAGCAGAACTAATCGCTACGAAGAACGTTTCTACTACTCTAACGGGAATAAAAATCGTCCCGACTCCGTATATTATCCAATTTTCAGCGTTCTGGGGGGCCTTATGGTAGTTTTTCTCTTCCGTGATAGCAACGATTGCCAGACATAAATTAACTCAAAAAGTTTGTTATTTCCTGTTCTCTCCGTATTGTTTGTAAATCAGTGGATTAAAAGGGAGTGAGGGAATATGCTTCAGGGCCTGTTTACAAAATGCAACGGTAACGGCGGCAAGAATCGCAACAACGATTGGAATGATCCTGAGTGTTTTCTGAGGAGACCAATTTGATTCTAAAACAAAACGGAGAAAGCGTTTAGTCCTCCTTTCCTTTCTATGGAACGATTCGTTGTGGTTTCAAGTCACCTTGGTTACCGTGAGGTCGAAGAGAGCTTGTACCATCGTCTGGAGCTAGAAGGAGGACCAGCTTCTCCCGCTGTCGTAGTCACTGACGTCTCTCCAGAAGTGTAACTTTTTTGGGTTCCGGTGGCTACTGCCGGTGGGGGTAACGGAGGTGGCATGGGTTTTCGACAGCTTACGCTTCTGCTAGTCCAAAATCCACGGGAAGAGTTGGGCAATGAGTAAGCGAGAGTGGATGATGGGGAGTGGGGAAAGGTGGCTGTCCCCGTGCAACACAGGCATCCCTCGCTTCGTGGCGCCTGTTTCAAATTGGTATAGTCAATTCCAAAGGGTTTCAGGGCCTGAAAGAAGAGGAAGTAGAACTCTCTGAGCACCTAGGTGGGCAGTGAATAGAATTCAACGGCCTCCCGCATACATTTCGAAGTTTCACACGAAGTAGAAGACTGGAGACGAACTCCTGGACGGCCTTGTAAATGAATCGATATTGAGCCTCGGTTTGAACCATACCAGAGCGTTGCTCCCTCACTGCTTGGACAGTGCGAGCTATATCGATGTCAGTATGAAGACCGCCTTCGCGAATGCAGCCCAGGAGCATGTCCGTGACAATTAGGGTTCCAGTCCGACCGATTCCGGAGCTACAATGAACGACCATTGGACCTGTGGTTTCCATACTTTCCTAGCAAAGAAGGGGAGATTAAATTCCCTGAGGCTACGGATTTCCCATTAGATTAAGAATGAAATGCCTGAATTCACTTAAAAGTATTTCTGCATCTTTGAATAAATGAACCGGAATAAGGACTCGTTGGAAATTGTTAATATGCTAGTTCGTCCCATGTCCACGCTGTCAGTGATACAATTACCGACCTTATATGATGATATATTGAACAAGAGATCCAGAAATTCCGACGGTTCACTGGGTGTCCCATGATCAGGCCATGCAAGAAATTGAAGTAGAAAGACAGTAAATGAGTCATCCTCCTCCTTCGTCGTTCCTGCCCTCTCTTCCTGAATAGTCCTCTGATGCAGACTGATTTTGAGCTCACGAATCACATGCGAGATGAGGTTGCGTTCAGACATTGGAGTGACTTTTAGAGTACCCAACGGCACGGGAAGAAGTAGAGAGCCCTCAACTTCAGTTGGCCAGTACTTCTCGCATTTATTCTACAAAAGGAGGATCAATCGTGTCGGACAATTGGAGAAGGAATGACTTACTCTTCCGCGTTCATTTTCCTTCGTCAGCATAACGACGATGGAGGAACGTTCTTGCCAGATCATGCGCCACATATCGACAATGGTACCGGGTAGAACGCCTTGAGTAGCGATGTACTGGGGTCGAGGCGAGAAGACTCGACTACGATTCCTGGCTCTAGCATTCTTGTCATTCACTTCATCCTCCTCCACCTCCCTTCTATCCTCATTTATTTCTGTTTCCTTAGTCATTTTTTCATCTTTCTTTAATGTTGTTGAAAGTTGAAGACCTTCTAGAAGAAATGCCTATAACCCAGGAGTACAATCGGTTTAGGCTTTACACATTTAATTGTCGAAAGTGCAAATGCGTGACTCTTTAGGCTCTTTGATCAGGCTATCAGTCTTCTAAGCCCTCAGTAAGTTAATAATGAAATTTTTTCCAGGCCCCAAGCCTTATCGGAGAATGATTCGATTTAGGTACCATCCACCTCTCACTCACAGGGTTGGAGATATAGTTAGCATTGATATAATCTGAACCAGGGACGTTGGGATCCGCATCTCGTAGAATCACTCGGGTTGCATCGAAAGGGAGGATATTTTTGTATCGATTTTTTGCCAAATTGCAGGGTCGACTACCCTCCGTTCGACTACCACCGTGGGCGTCCTGGTGAAGCTCCTCGAATTCCTCCCAAAAACCCGTAACGCGCTTTCCTCGAACACCCTCCTTCTCTAACTGCGTGATGCGCTGATCCAAGCAGGAGACGTTGAGGCGAGTCACATTGAAGGGCTATAAAAAGGTGGTAGACTGATCACAATTTTCATTGGCTGACTTCACCTTTACTTTCTCGGATCAATCTTCTCGTAAGGCAATTCGACTAGCAGAGAACGAGATAGGAATAAAATAACTTCCTTTCCTGTTTTACTATTGTCTACAGTTTGTGGCATCCGAATAAAGAGGCCAATCATAGAGAATAACGCCCAAGGCAAGATAGAAAGGCTGCCTTGCACAAGATTTCCCAGCTCATCTATGCGACTGTACCAAAACCACTTCCAAATTGGGCGCTAGGTTGGTGATCCCACTCCACATGCACAACGATCTCAATGTGGATGCTTGAATGTCACACTAGAGGGTCACAAAAGCATAGTATTTAATCTATACATCCCCATCTCGAGTTCTACATAACACCAGAAACAAAGGAACTGCTGAACACCAGGGCTAGTTGATAGCTCCTCAGTTTGAAGAACTCGAGATAATCCTAATCAAAAATAATGTAGAAAGAAAATAACCATACATAATCAAACTTTCCAAAAATTTAGAACGCCATTCGGTACGGATTGATGCAATGACTTATTGCAACTTATAAAGTAGATGCGATTCTCCATATGCATTAGAAGCCATACGTTTGCGTCAGTAGTCTATCGCTACAGTATCCATTCATTGTGCTGTCGGCCGGCTTCGATAATCAAGCCGAACTTGGTAAAGACAAATCGATATTCGCGTTATGAATAGAGTTCAATTCAGCTCTAAAGATGCATAGGCTCCTCATTAAATTTGCGTCGAAAAAAATAGGAAAGGTGCAGCAACAGAACATACTGCTCGGAATACCTTCGATTAAAAACCGATTTCCGATTATTAATTGTTCCAAGTCAAAATAAATGCATCACGTTTAGGAGGGCACCATTCTTGATCATGAAGGATTACGTTTTACTGCTGGTTAAAATGTATCTGGATTGGTACAGTGATGGTAATCCCTGGTAATATTTGACGAGAGTGGAAAACAGTGGATGCTATGTGACGCATCAACGGGTGGCAGAAAAGGTTCCATGTTCTCTTCTCATATAAATACAGCATCTTTAGACTGTTTGGAAAGTCACTTACTGACCTAACTAGAAATGCTTCTCGCGTATCAGCATTCATTAACCGAATAAACACATCATTGGTACTCTTCACACGATCCACTAACCACCCCACACTTCTAAAGTACCACTTCATCACAGAATACCAGGCAAACTTCGCGTGTGGTGCACTACAGACGCAAATAGTCACTAAAAATGTTCACACGCTGAAGGACAATTAGGCATGGAAATTATCCACCCAAAAACAAGACAGTGTACAAAAAAGAACTTATTTTTGGAAAGGTATTAGGTTTATTCAGTTAATGTGTGTTGAAAAAGGAGAAACAGATACCGTTTCACCCTCATCCGCCACATTTCCAATGCTGATTTCGTTGAAATGTTATTGATTTTCGCCTTTTAGGCTTCACATAACTAAATGATAAGGTATCAAGGAAGTTAGGGCCGAATTCTCTACTTGTAGAGAGAAAAAGTTCTATATAGGTGAAGATTACACCTATATCAAGTCTCTTTAGAATCGCACAATAGTTTGGCATAGTCGTGAAAACAACCGATTTATTCTGACTTCCACGCCAGTGACATGAAGCTCCACCATTAGCTTCTTAGGTGTTCACTATTTTATATACTTTTATGCTGATATATCTGACGAAGCCTTCAATTACAAGATGGATAGTTATCTCAGCACTGTAACCCGATACCTTACCTCTTGACTGTTTTCGTAAACATTCCAAGAGGCTTATATTTTAGTGGATCACTTGGTTGCCACGGTAGCTTACGACAAAAGAGATGGTCGAAGCGAGCCGACTTTTGACAATATTCTTGATCTCAAGACCTACAAGAGCTGTAATCGTTTGGGATATGAATTTAATGAGTCAGAGTCGTCCATACAACGAGTCGATCATATATTCGTAGGAAAGCGGTGAAATGTGAAGGAGCGAAACTCCACCAAGTTACAAGAATCTGATAATAGACGAAAAGGGTGCTAAGTAGGAAATAAGTGATTATGAAAGGGACAGGAAGAAGGCTACTGCACGATCGACACTTCGGACTAAGGAGAAAAGTGTTTCCCAAAATAGCAGTACTAAATGACCATAAATTGAACACCTACAATGCAGATGAGATGAAAGGGAGTCGTATGTTTTTCAATCAGCATTGGAACATATTTAGCAATATTTACGACAAGACATCACTTCTTCAAAACCATGCGATCATTCTCAAACAAATAAAAGATAAAAAGGTATAAAAATCGCGCAGCAACGTAAAAACGGGTAAAGTGAAGCATCGTAATATCAATCAGGGGGGAGGTCGCTACACTATATAGTCACAAATTGAGATGTCACAGCTAATTGAATCTCAGACACAAAATACTTACTTGTTTTAGACAAATAAGGTGTCCATCTTTCACCATAATGGGAAAGGCAGTGTAATAGTCAATTAATTGACCAAGAGACGAAAATTCATGACCATCACCCAGATCGAACTTCGAATTAGGCAGATGGTTGACGAGAATGTGAGAGACATTGTGGTCCCCAGTAACAACTGACAGAACATAAGATCCCGGCTGACGAACTGACTCTCGAACCAAAAAACTCCCATATTTGCCCTTTTGTAAAAGAAGATTTTGGGCCTCATTTGCCGTTTGACGACCGTGAAACCACCTTGCACTAAATCAATATATTCAAAGGCGTTACAAAGGTCCTTATTCTGTAAAAAAGCAAAACTATGACAGTACCTCTCAGAGGTATAGTCATCGACCATAAGAGGGTGTCGGAGTTCGATGATGGAGCCATTTTTTTCTTTTAGCTGATCTGGGTGCTCGCGGTAATAATTAACGAGATCTGGGAGAGTAGCGAATTTGTCACCACCAAAAAAGCTTAGAAAATCACCAGTGTTTTGGATACGAATATGAGCGAATGAATCCTTTCGACGGACAGAGAGAGTAAAGTTCCCAGGGCTGTTGTGACTTTGCCGAATGAGGAAGCTTCCTGGTTCCCCCTTTTCGATGAGAAGCTTCTCAGCGGCCAGTCCCGATAACTCGCTATGGAACCATTTTCGAGAATCGATGGCCATATCGCAGAGCGATATTTCGTGATCTCAGGCTTGGCGCAGGTATGCCCAGACCTTTATTTCCATCGCCACAGTGGTCGGCACACTCAAACAACAGGCAGGCTTTATTGAATAGTCATTTTCTAATTTCGCAACAATAAACGGACTTAAAAGCGTGTTTTTAAATTTATTACGCAAACAAACAGTCTTTTGCCAAGCAATCTAGCTTTAATCTCTAACCTTGTTACTTCTGCATTTTCCATATTCTTCGTAATCAACTGAAATGAACGAGTGATTCATTGCCATAGGTATTGCTTACATTAAATGCACGAAGTTCATCTTGTTACCACTTCAATGCCTTATATTAACATTTCAAACATAATAGGTATATGGGTACCCAGATATGGCTTTAACGTCCTATTTTAACGTCACGCAAATCGTTGCAAGGCTAGAGATTAGGGTGATAAATCTTTTGGCACAAAATCCACTTTGTATTTTGTCACCCCCAATGGTTTGCGTTATTTGGCAAGTGTCTACACTTCATAAAATGTATTCGCTGAGCTTTAGTGTTTGTAAATCTTATCGCATAATTTTTTAAAGCGAAGGTCTTTTCGTATGTGTTATAACTTGCTATCTGATCACATCCTACATAACCCATGCTCGGGAGTGTGTTCGAACCTTTTGGCTTCATCAAATTATCCAAACGAGTCCTGCTTCTCCCTAAACTTATTTTTGTCTTGTAAGAATGTATGCCTGACAACATTTGCAGGAATAAGCGAGAATATCAATCTTTTTTGTGCTGTTGTCTGTTATCAAATAAGAGTCCATTTATTTCACACCTTTGTTGAATTCATCCTTAATCTTGCTCTATTTTTGCCCTTGCTTTTTCTTTTTTTCTGTGCGATGGTATTTGTGCCTTTAAAATTTTAAACTTTTGCGTACACTAGTTAATTTCACTGAGCCAGTTTTTCCAAATTTAATTTTGTCGAACAACTTAAGTATTTTGTTTGTTTAATTATGATCTTGCTCCTTTTTTACCAGTTTATTCTACGCAGACACTATAGATGAATAATATCTAGTCCGAATGGAACATAAAATCTGTGATCAGGCCGATAACATCCTCGTTTGTTGTGACAACATTATCGCCACACAACCAGAAAAAAACCGCATTGCCACTTCCGTTGCTAATTCCTCCTCCATTCACGCCCCTCGCAGTGGAGCTACTTCTCCTCTCCTCGATTCTTCCGGATCCGACGGTTTAGTCGTTGGTTATCCGATCGGCGATCTAAAGAGCAAATCCTTCACCAATAGCGATTCAGCTTTGCCTCTTTCCTATTCAAGCAAAGCTCATGTCCTTCGAGACCCGTCTCTTCCCCCATCTAACACTTCTAAGTATTCTACAGGCTCCGACACTAACACGGCTCCTCCTGAAGTGCCCATCCGAACTTCTTCTTCTCCGCAGAAGCATAGCTCTTTTCCATCTTTCGTTGGACGTGATTGGGTATTTGATAAGATCTTCAGATGGCTTCAACTTTCATCCGACGGTACCCCGGCATCTACTGAATCTATGTACTGTTCCTTTATTGTGATGGGTGGACCTGGCACAGGAAAAACTGCGCTTCTTAACGAGATCATTAAGAACAACCCCCTTGACCTATCCTCTCGTCTTCTAGCCTATCACGCTTGCTCTAATCAATTCGTAGCATCAATAAATCTTCCTCGCTTTATTCTGTCCCTTCGTGATCAATTAGTGGCTAGACAGGACACAATCGGGGCACTTTATCGTGAACGTCTAGCTGCTGGTGGTGGTCGACTAAATCGTCTTTTTACCTCAGCTCGACTCTGCGCATTTCCTGATGAGGTTCTCTCTGAAGGCATCTTCAAGACTCTTGGTGATCTAGACTCAAAACAAATCGGTGGTGATCAGAAGCTTTTTTTTGCGATTGATGCTGCAGACGAGTGTCTTCGGTTAAACCCAAATTCTGAGGTTCGAGCTCCGCCCTCCATTTCTACCATTGGATGCTCACACAAACGCCTTTCACAGGCTTCATCTACGTCCGATTACGCTGGTGAATTTCAGAACCTCAGTCTACACCATTCAACTGGTCGAATTGGACAGGGTTGGGTTAGTCGAAACCTCCTTGAGCTGCTCGCAATTAATGCTTTATTTCTTCCACCATGGATTGGACTCCTCCTCACCTGTCGTCGAGATTCACAAACTATTTTGCGTCGACTGTTCCGTTGTGCCAGCACTGTCTTTTTGGATGATATTCGGTGCCCATCGGTATTTAAAGATGTGAACGATTACATCTATATGCGCCTGGAAAATGATAACCTTCTTCAAAACACTTTTGATCTTTATGGACAGGATGTTCTTCATATGTTACAGCATAAGTGTAATGCATCATTTCTCTACCTCAATATCATCTTGACAGCTGTCAGTGAGTGCTGGCTTACTCCAGAGTACATTAAAACCATCCCCGCCACAATTAATGGTCTTTTTCTCTGGCTCTGTCAACGCCTCTTGAATCCTTTTCCTAATGATCCCTCTTCCTTAATAATGACCACTATTAAGCCTGTGTTGAACCTTGTGCTTACCTCACCACGACCTCTTACGCTCACTGAAGTCGATGTTATTCTACACTCAAACAAAGTTTCGTCTAAAGTGTTGGAAAACTGGAGACAAGTCCTTGTCCTCCCCTTCTTCTTGGTGCATCAATATCCCACACTTTTACGACAGCAGCAACCCCATCAATGGGTGGATCTCCTCGATTATGCTGATCTTCAACACGAGAGAGTTCTTAGTCTTGCTCACACCAGTTTAAGAGATTGGTTTCTTGACGTAAAATACTCCACACCAGCATGTCTAGCCTCATCTCGTGATGGACATACAATGTTAGCGTTGGCAGCTTTGAATCAAATTCACAAGTCTCCCTGTTTTTCGCACTCTTTCACTTGGGATGTTCTCTACAATTTCACTCGATCTAGTCTCTACAGTTCCCCAGAAGCGCTTCAGAAACTTACCACGGCTCTAAAAGATGTGGAGTTGGACTTTACTGTAGATGTTCTTGCAAACCTTGATTGTTGGATGTTTTTAAATGACCCAATTCTTGTGCACTGCTCATTTGCTGGATCTTCAATCAGTCAACTAATTGAAGACGCTTTGAACTATGAGCACCGCTCATTCGAACCACAGACATCAATCATCCTCAGTTGTAACGGGACTCAAACCAGGGAGCGAAAAACTAAACAGGTGATTCTTCAAACAGGAGCAGATAAGGAGACTTCCATCGGGCAGCTGTGTACCGCTGCATTCCAAGGAAAGCTGGAGGTGGTGAAAAGTATTTTGAATCAAAATTCCGTGGATGTGGAAGCAAGGGATGCCGCGGGCTCGACGCCACTGGTTTTAGCCTCTCGTCAAGGTTATTTGGAGATTGTGAAGTGTTTGCTGGAGGCGAACGCAAAGTTAGATCAAATTGATCAGGATGGATGGTCAGCATTGAGATCGGCTGCTTGGGGTGGGCATATCGGTAAGTGGTGATTCAATAAAAAGTGACTTGGGAAAAGATCACAAATGAAGGAACACAAGGACATATGGAACTGATGAGATCAGCAAAATCAAAACAACTTATGAGACATTTTTGTAAACGTACGGTTTCCCTTAAAAGATCATTTTCAAGGTTGTCAAACTTATTATCTAATGTCCCATCAAGTGGAGTTCAAAATAAAACACAAGAGACATTTCTGTCAATCTTCGGTAAGTAATCAAATAAATGGTAAATGTTATATACAAATTGATTCTTTTGCTACGTGAAACATTGTGACCATGTTCTGCAACAAAATTAGACTAATTGTACATAAAGCGCCCCGAGACTTCGTAAAGCCGCAAGGTGACACAAAACTGATGGAATGATTGGATTTGAAAAACAGTAGGGTTTGAATTGCTGGTATGGCCGGGTGGCTAGTCCATCCGGCGAAGTTGAAATGGCGGGGACCCAAGGTGGCCTGTTACCGAAACCCAGAGTCATTCAAAGTACTACAGTCCATTTTAGGCGCAATTTGTGGCCAAACGTATTGCTCTTTAATTTAATTGTTAAAAGTGGAGATTTATTAGTGGGCCATTGCCATCCCACGCTAACTCTATAGCCTCTCATTGATAACTTCAATGTAGAGGTACAATAGGCAGTCACCTAAAATGCAGTTTACACAATTTCTCCAGAATGAAAAGGAACTTAGATAAAATCACTAGTCGTCTGCTGTGATGCGTTTGTTGTTCGTTAAACTCCCGGTTTCGTTTAAAGGCCACTTGATCGGCCATTGTAACTTCGCCAAGTAGGCTAGCCCCTAGGCCGCCCCAGTAGCCCTAACTCCTGCTTGTTAGATGCATGTGTTCTGCCCCAGTATTATGTGTTCTTTTGTCTTCGGTGCACCATACTACACTGTACCTACAGGTCATTTAACCCGGGAAAACCTATTCTTCCAACATGCTCTTGCATAAGTAGTAGCTGTCTTATTAAAATTGAGCTGGAAGGTAATTCCTTAAGCGATTTTGTTCTTCTTACTCGAAACCGATCCCAAATGAAGCATTGTTGATTGACTTTTTTAAATACTCTGTTGACCTTCACTGTGTGGTTTCTTATTTTACAACTTTATCTCTTAATTACCCACTCAAAACATGATTTATAGCCAAATGAACCTTCATTTTCTTTAATGTCGTTTGCATGTTGCAACCTTGAAGCGCTTTATCCTTTTCAAAGAAATTTGCGCCAGTCATGTTAGTCGTTTTCGGTCAGTTATGAGTCAACTACTTTGTCCTGGATACCAAGTTAATTTGCTTTCTTTAGTAGTTAAGGCGTTGCGTAATTTACCAACCTCGCTACTACAGCTTTGCCCAATTCTCCCATTGGCCAACCATTTTACCTGGCAAGCTGGTGATTGGTCAATTTATGGCAGCATGCCCCAGTGTCTAAACCCAACAATGCAAAAAACGCTCAGTTTTACACACCCAAGGAACACTGCTTTCGAAGGCTTTGATGCCCCTGCGCTACAGTTTGAAGGAAAATTAAGAAATATAAAATAATTGCAGAACGTTTTTTTGATGAGCTTCACTAATTCTTGTAAGGAACACTTGCTTGCATAGTTTGTTGGCCTAACCAAAAAGAAACTTGCGCAAATTGAAAAGTATGCACCAGCATAAAATAACATAACCGGTTAGCAAAGGGAATGAGGAGAACCTCATGATACCAAAGCGTCAGACATGTTGTGCAAAAGGTGAAATATAGCTCTATGCGGTTGTGTGTTTCCTTAGGACGAACATGCACAAGTACCTTGCTCTTCTGCGCGTCGGCACTTTTCCGCTTCGTCCTTGGGCGAGACCTTCCATGGGTTTAAATAACTTGCGAGGCAGAGGTCCTTAAGATGCGTTGACTTTTATTATGGAGAGAAATCCATCTACTATAGCAATTGTGGCATATGATGCGGCTTTGGTTGGTATTTTTGAGGAGTTGCCACCTCTGAAACGTGAGCTACACCGAGAGTGAAGTAATGGTAACGGGTGTGCTACGTATAAGAGTCGTTTTTCTTTCATGGGGAAAGATCTGTCAAAAGCATTAAGGGAAAGTGGAATATCAATTCTTTTTAGAAAAACATCCTAACTGGAGGGACTAAGAAATTTGCTTAAGTTTCAGTTTTTATTGCAAGATTATTCTCCTTTTTCTTTCAAAAAATTGGATAAATATCAGGAATTGACACCTAAATGCTTGTGATAATTACTTAGGTGTTCAAGTGGCACACAATTTGTTGCATTTAGAATGTCTATGCATTTATTCTGTGTATTTACGTAAGTCGGTTTCAAGGGCCTTTCTCCATCCCTGGTGGTTGGGTCAGCTAGGTTGACGGATGCCCATAGTATGTGATAAGCCATTAACTACTTTAAGGGAAAGAATTTTGTTGTTACACTCCTTCCAGCTTACTTCAGGATGCTGCTCGTCCACCTCTTTACTGATGTCGCGGCTACCTCATTCACTGGTAGAACTACCCTGCGAGGTCGGCCGATTGACCTAACATAAGTGGTCAAACGTGGTCAATCAATTCGAAATTGTGGATAAATTCCTCTGGTACAGCATTAAAATCCCCTATTTAAATGCATTTTTTGTTATCACAAATGAAGTGCTTTTTAAGAAAACCATCATATGACAAACCGTATGTAAAAAATAGCTTTGGTGCAAGTATATTCATGGTTTTCACTGGCTCTTGGAGACAATAAGAGCCTCCAAAATATTTACCTATCCGTTAAAAACCCTAGTAATTTTTTGAGCGAATTTTATCTGTGGAGTAGCAAAAAAACAAAACTAGCCTCCTCCGTTTCTTTTTTTGGTTTTATTTTCCTAGTGTCTGGTAGCTGTTTGTGGTGTGCCAGTAAAACTTGATGAATAGTGCATAGAGCATTACGAAGGAGGAAAATGTGACTAGTGAGGCATTATCTAATTCCATTTCTAGAGTTCTTTCCATTAGTAGATTTCCCACCAATATGGAATCGTTATTTGTCTTATATGCTTGGGTCCTTTTCCGACGGACCGATACACTTCTGGATCCCATTGAGCAAGCAGGTCAGGTAGCCTACATTTGGTGAGTAATTTGACCTACAATGCATACACGGTGATCTGGGATGAAGAAAATGAAAATGTGGGGATGGTGAATAAATTGTTAGGAAATAGCAAATGCTCCGTTTGTTCGAGTTTCGAATTCTGATAAGGAAAGGTCACTTCTTATAATAATTCTGTCGGTCTCTCACCCATTCAGCCAGGTAGGAAACACTAAAGCGCACGGCGCATTATTACTAGGGTGAAAGGAGTGAAAAGGATGATAGTGTTCAAAGTCAACTGACACCACTCACCCGGATGTACGAATTTCTTTCTTCCAGGATGCAATGCATTTACCTTTGAGTTTCACAAAGTGTTGTGTAAAAAGTGATGTTGGGAAGATTTTATTAGCTTTCAAACTAATTTATATCAGCTTCGTGCAGCAGACTATATTAAATCACCTCCATCAGATCTCCTACTTTGTCTAACAGAGAATTTCTTTAGGAGGAAGTAAATATGAAGCTTAGGGACACGTCAACAACAAGTTCACTTCATAACCGCATCTCTGCTTTGAATTATTTGCATCAAAATGGTAAAGGAGATTATTTTCTTCCCAACCCCATTGGCATTATCTCCAATCTATGTAATAAGAGCTATAAAATGGTCAAATTGGTCCCCTCTTCCCTCAGTTGTAAAAAGTAACAACTTATTAAATTCTTAAATGAAAATCAATTTTTCGCTGCTATTTCCAAAGAATCTTGAAGAATATCCACACTTCACTACCACCTGGAACATTATCAACTTCTGTTACATTACATCATACCAGCAAAAGAGACGGCGAGTAGGAGGCACTGTAAGACTGCTACAGAGTTTCAAAGTACATCTACGTCATTCCGCTAATATCCATCAAAATCAGCCTCAGCTTTATGTAAGATCTACACAGCAAAATGTATTTAAGGGCTAGGCAATATGCCTAAAGCGCATGTATTACTCATTCAATCGTTTACTTAGAAGTAAAATTGACCAAAGTGTCAGGAAACATCTAAACAAGTAGATAGTGTGAAGCAAACTCACAAAATTTTGTCCTGATTTCTCAGTCTGTATTTTTGTGTTTGTTTACCTGTTTGTATTAGGCTTGGAGCCACGAAATGTTACGCGGTGCAATGGGTGTAGCATTAGCTTCAAGTAGGAAACGTGACTGATTGGTAAAACATAGTGCCTGAAACTACTTATTAGTTGCAAATAAGTAACGCTTCTTCAGCTCCCTTCAACGAAACCGAGTTGGGAGGGTTCTAAACCCCCATGTTTTCTTTTAGACGTGTCTATTCCCTTTTTCGCGATTTCGCTACCATCAGCAACAATTTTCAATTTTTTTCGATAGACGTGGTAAATCTTCTCTTGGAATCCGGTGTTGACGTGGATATAACCGGGCCGGACAGTCGAACAGCTCTGCGAGCCGCTGCATGGGCCGGACATTCTGAAATTGTGCTTCGTCTATTGGCTGCCGGGGCAGATGTCAATCGTCCCGATGCCGAAGGTAGAACTCCACTTATTGCTGCCGCCTACATGGGATGCGGAGATATAATAGATATTCTGGCAGATGCAGGTAAGTTGCTGACTCGTAAGTCACGCGTTTTATAATTAATCTTGGAATTTCGTACCGAGGAAGGAGATACTTTCCAATGAATCTTCACTATCGATTTTTTATCCATCACTGGATGACCTAAATCAATTCCTTGTTCTACGCATAGTCTGAGAAGTTTTGCCCAATTACCACTACTGATGCATCTTTGGAAACACTCCAGTTAAAATTTGCTTTTTGATATTCCTTTCTCTCTTCTTTCAGAGTTTCTCTCCCTCTTACCACGCAAAGTATTGGCATCATAAGTCGCATTCCATCAGTCATGTTTTTTCAAAGCAAATTATGGGCCATGCCTGCTACTTTTAAATCAGGGAATGGTACTTCATTCTTCTAGCGCATTATTCGAATTGGTTAATTTAAACATGCCACAGTTTATAACCGGATATAAACTCCCAAGGGGTAAGGGAAGGACGAGAGAATATCCTATAAACTTATAATCATATGCGAATATCTGCTCATATCCCTGTCAGTAAGTGAAGGCAAGAGTTAAAAATTTAACTTAAATTTCCCCTTTTTTCAACAGTTAAGTCAAACTTTATGTGGCGCAGAAGAGTTGTGGTAGATGATCTGTTTTACCAACAAGAATGGGATGCGAATTCGATTAACTGATTGAAGCAGAGAAAAGTATTGTGATGCGTTTCAAATTGGGCTCTGTTTTGGTCGTTTAATGCGACCAAAGAACGAAAAATCTAAACCCCCAACTAAAACATAAAAATGTACCCCTTTAGATAGTTACTGAGTCCCAATGTAGCAATCAAATTAAGTAATAAATACTTACTAATTTTGAGGTGTTAGTATTGAAAGTAGCAATTAGGAGCCAAGGCCATATCTCAATGAAGTCGTAGTAAGGTTAGCTTGCATAGGAGAATGATTGGAAGGCAACAAATGAAGAGCTCGTGATCTAGGGCTTTTACGAGAGTCGGTTCTGGGACTCGTGCTAACTTTTGCTCCGGTTGTAAGGCGCCACTGTGTGGAGCGCAATCAACCCTGCGACAGGACAGAATAAGGTGGCACTGGAGGTCGGATTTCACGTTATCACAGACTGTTGTAAAGACCTCAACCTTTAAGTTCCGTCAAAAGAATGTGACGGTTTACCCTTGGTATAGATCACAGTAGTATCAGATCTCCGCAAGCTACATCTTCCTTTTGTGACGTTATTATTTGGGAACTAGGCAATCACTACAGATTTGTTTTCCACATGGCTAGTTCCCACTTGCCCTCATCTTTTCTTCAGTCATAATAGGGTATATTGATGTAGAAGAAGGGCAAAAGGAACATAGAGACAAGACGAAATCTGAATAGATTGTGGAATTAGGTGCGCAATAAAGCAAGAGCTAAATTACTGCACCTTGATGTCACTATGAATTCTACGTTTAAGGAGTAGAGAGATATCTGGATTTCGATGAATTAAAGGTACCCATTTACCATGGCAAATGCTCCTCCCAAAATCGACTGATCTACAGGTCATACTCTCTGTATAGTGTCATCCAGTCGTTTCCACCACCTCTCAGACGGTTTCCTTTACGAATCAGTTCCCAGCGATTTCTTAATGGAATAATTTCTGTGTGAGTCCAAGGTACGAATAGACCCTTAGCGGATGAAGAATTTCTGAGTGAAAACTTTCGTTTTCAATGCATCGCAAGCATAAGGTTCCAAATTTGCGGAAATCCTGCAGCTTTGAGACCAAAAAAGGTCCATTTTATTAGACACAGATAATCTCCGATCACATTTAGTGAAAGCACGATATGTTAATGAACTGATATCCTTGTATCTCATACATCCCGGCCAACTACAGCAAGTCATTGTTTGAGAAATTTCGATGGTGTCCACCTTCTATTGTTTCACAACGATTATATTTCTCACAATCTTCACTTAATTAAAGATGTTGCATGCAATAGGTCTCTGAATTACGGCCAGCTTTTAATTTTTCCTCTTGGAGATAATTTTAACTTTGGATGTGTCAACTATGGTTGCTTGATTCCAACTCGTTATGTTTGATAAAATCTTCTTATTCACTTCCCAATTTATTATTAAAAATGGAGCAGTAGAAGAATGTTTCATGTATTATCATTTTACTTGTTGGTGAACGAAACTTGTCAGATCATGGACATGCAAGATGGTAGATCCTAATGTTTTAGAGCCCGTTATTGGTTTTTCTTTGGTACAAACGCAGCTTTTAGGTACTGCACTAATGGAAGTGCCAAGTACACAGCAATTTTGCACATATTTATGTTACGATCCACATTCAGTGAACAGTTAGAGTCCTGATTCGTAATATGCAATCATGACTTTTAATGGAGCTTTTCGTCCTATTTTTCCTTAATCTAAAAAATCAGTCGTAAAGTCAGAAAAAAAATCTGGTTTTTTTTCCGATTTACAAGGGTTAAAAATCCCATCTAATTTCAAAAATAGTTTTAGGCTGACCCCTTACCAGACCAAAATCAATTTTTCTCCTCGAGGCGACAAAAATATAGAATTATAAAAGTTGAATCGTAGAAGAAGCTTTCTGTATGGATTTTAATGAGGCATCCAGGTAATTACCCGACTTATGACATTTGTGGTATGACCGTTCCGGTGACCACTTGCATTTTCTGCGGACTTTATAAATGCAAGAGACTTTTTAGGTGTATTGCACTGCATTGGCATCCATAAGTTGATTATTTTTTCGTAATTTTTTCATCCTCTACGCTGGTCCTGTATGTCAATAAATTGTCAGCTAAACCCAGCTCCTTTTCCCAAGTTACAGAAAAACCGCAGTTATCGTGATGTGAGTATTTCGGCAGAACACACCATTTGGAATCATTGGTTGAGTAATAAAATTACGCAAAGGTGAATGCATCGCATTCTAGAAGACTAATTTATGCTTCAGAAAGAATTGCTTGTTGGTACTATGAACTTTCATAAAATGTTTGACAGTGGGGAAGTAAAATAAATAAAGTGATCAACTTTTTCTCTATTATTTCAAATTAATGGTAAAGCAACGTATGTTTTTAAGTTTATCCTACTTATCTGAATGGCGGACCAATTGACATGTTTGTAATGATAATGGTGGTAAGACAACTATAAAACGGATATTGTTCTTAAGCAAACCATCGTCCCACATTTCTAAGACCTATAGTAGTTTATCTCTAAAAAACACATGTTTTACATTTTTTTCTTGCAGGAGTTCAAGCGATACCTGCGATCGCAATCAATCAAATCGATGAAATTCGGAAGTGTTCAAGAGATGCTATGGCTAAAAAAGCCCTATTCATACACGAACAATTAATGGCCTAACAGTTTTAACTCTCGGATGAAATGAAAGGGATTCCACCTTTTCCTCATTTCTCTCTTCCTTTTTCCCACAGCAGTTACCAAATTTTTATTGGCGTTTGACAGTCAACTGCTGATCAGGCAGTGGGCAGTTAGTGGGCACAGGTGGATTTTTTCTAGTAGAAACGAAATCCACCATAAAAGTGTTGTACTATCAACTTTTGTCTCTTAGACTCTGCTTTGAATAAGAAGTTTGTTATTTTCATACATGTCGGAAAAACTTGTGGAAAGTTATTAATCAAACTTTTTTCTTCCACGTGGCTTCTTCTAAGTTACAGCTGAGGATGTGACGCTTTTAGTACCCGTGAAATAAATTTACCTACACTAAAATGATAGCCCTCGTCAATATCAGGCGATTTTTCTGGTTCGCTTTCGTCTGCTGAAGGATGGCAAGATACTGATTAACCATGCGCGAAGAATATTGAAGGGATGGAAATTTGTCAACTTTCTCATTGGCTTCAAAGTGATCCAACTACCTATGCAGTGACCATCTCAGATGCGGTCAGGGCATAGATTATTTCGTCTCAGTTTCTAAATGCTCAGAAAATTGACCAATTCTCAATGGAAGGGCAAGCAAATTGAGAGTTTGTGGGTGAATGAGTACGCCACTGCTTTCCTCTGGGTCTCAGATCAGATCGCATTCAAAATTTGGAAGTCATCCTTCGTGATAGTACTTCTTATTCAATTTGTAAAATATCCTTTTATGTAAAGAATCTCTTGCTGACTCAATTTTGACCCCTCCATGTTTTTTTCAAAAGCATTGTATGTGATCCAAGAAAACCGGAAATAGCGGAGGTGCGATCTCGATGTTTTAAATTAAATTGCTTGATGCCCAGAAGGAATGTGAAAATGAAGCAGTACGACGTTTTTTTTGACTTTAAAATCATTTAGCGACGCATTTTTTTCAAATTATGAGTATAAAGACGAGTTAAGAAATGTATGTACAAATACCTAGTTTTACCGTTTTGATTTTAGTCGCAAAAAAAGAATCACATTTAATTAATGGACTTCACTGTCCTATTTTATAAAGCAAAGCAGAATTTAATCCCTTGTTTAGATACCAAATCTCTTTTCTTTTTTAAATATTATTTCAATGGCAGGAAATTTTTTAGCCGCATCGGTGGCATAGCACTTGGAAGAAACAGAGTAGGAGAATGTACCGACCAAAGATGGCTTAAATACATTATTAATTACTGGTAATAAATCATTTAATTATAAATCCCCCATGTTGCGAAAAATCGTCCATTCCAACTGGTTAGAAGAGGGGATAGGTTACACTGGCGGTTTGGGTAGCTTGTGGAGATTAGTGTGCTATAAACAACTTCACTTCCAACGCTTAAAACAATTCGTTTATCTTTCTGCGGCAACTGCGAAAGGAGATTTTAATTTATCTTTCACTAAAAGGTTCTACGGATTTGAGATATCTATGAGAGGTGCCCAGCACCTATATTATCCAGGTATTTTATTTAGGAGTGTAAAATCGAGTGGTCTGTGGCAAACCCTACCACTTTGGGCTTAACGCAGTCCCTGAATTTCTTGTCAGAGATTTGAAGAGCACTTTTACCGTAGATGTGTGGAGAGAGCCTAAATGGTTGTACTCTAAATGGTAGGATATCTGAAGTTTTCTTATTTGATCCAATTATTTCCACTATTTAAAACAGTCCATCGACTTTCACCAATGAGGTCACAACGTTACGTTTATGAAAGGCATTCTGGTTTTGCAGGAAATTCAAGATATAGATGACAGAACTTTGTGTAACTACAGCCTTTCAAATCTGCAAATTAAATTATATTTTCATCCACAGGTGCAAATTTAAATCATGCTGACCAGGATGGGCGAACAGCACTATGTGTTGCAGCATTCTGTGTTCCGGAATCAGCATCACACAGTGAAGTGGTGGCAAAGCTGCTCCAACTCGGAGCAGATCCAAACCTTGGTGATAGGGAGCATGTTACTCCTTTAATTGGAGCTGCCAATATGGGCCGTCGTGACATCTGTGAATTCTGCTTGGAAGCTGATGCTGATGTTGATATGGTGGACAAGTGAGAGGCTTTTTCTATTATCAATGGGAACTGTTTGACTTGTAGAGATGTCTAAAATGCAGGCAACTGCCGGTATGGAAGCCTTTGAAGATTATGTATTTGCAGAACGTACCATCCAGAAATGGTTTAAAAGCGATTTATCTGACGAATCAATCAGGTAAATATACCTGGACCAGGAAGATTCGGGATTCTTAAAAGGGAAGAAAATTACGCGTCAATATTGGCACGTTCATTTAAGGTCAACTTGTTAAGCAAAACTTTGCTAACCTTTCGTCTACACCTTCACCACCTGGAATGTGAGAATCATGTACCAAAAATGAAAGCGAGCGCTAGGGTGTCTCAATTCCGTACCCCAAACAAACTGAATAGTTTTGACAATCTGAAAAGTGACGAATAATGATTTTTTTGTGCGAAATTATACGGACATAATTAAACTATTTTTTCTGCAGTGTTTTGACTTTGGTAAGGAAGGATCAGGCAAATTTATTTAGTTGTTTTATAAATGCCATTAGAGTAAACCGTCTTTTCTCCAATTTCGTTGTATCTATCCCTTAGTTAAAATCCCTTTTATTTCTGCTCCAATCTACTTTTTGAATGCCATTTTAGAGTTTTTGATGATGCAACTGCTTAGGACCAAAGAATTGCGCAAAATGTCTTTCGAAAGTTGTTGAGTTTCTCCAAAAACTTTCATCAGACATATATGAGGCGGATGTGTGATGCGTCTACACAGCAACAGCTGTAATCAAGACGGCTATTTTCCTCCTTATGCATTTGGTGGACAGATGCTTTGGGTTGGTTTGGCTAAGTGTTCTTGCAGAAAGAGGACTTGGGACAATTACCTTAAGTACTGAATAAATAGTCAAAATAATGTCAACATGGTCAGATAAAAGTTTAAGTCAGTGATGTCAATTCACAACTTTTTCCCCAAATTTTCGATGCTGTTTTGCAAGGTAAAGTACACCTTGCATGTTTTATCGAAGTCACTTATATAATGCGTGCATGTCTACCTATTTATGATAATAGATTGTGTCACAAATGGATTTGTTGAGGTTAGAGTGATAAAATAGATGTATGGTGCTCATTTTTTGGGAGCTTGGCTTTCTTCTCTCAGTAAGCAACCTCCGAACCACAGGAATTAATTTGTTTGCTCACAATATCCTCTGATATTTCGAGGTGGATTTCGTGGGTGCAAAAGTGCAGCTTACTAGGAAATTGTGTGTTCGATATTTTATTCGCCTTACACTGTTCTCGTATTCCGACTCGTAACATATTTCTTTTGTTTTTTTGAAAAAGGACAACAAGTTTTGATACATTTTTATGCATATATGCACATCTTTTTCCAAAAGTCCTCCATTGACTCCTCTTTTTAACCAAAAAAGGCAACTCTAGAATTCCAAAATAAAGATTTTTGGATAAAAGGGTACTGCAGACCGATCGCGTCTAAGCTTGTCATAGGGTATATTCCTGCCGAGCTGACCAAATCAGTGCAATTGTTTCAATACAAACGTGTCCACTTATTCGATCATTTACTACCCAACTTTCCATTGATGAATGAATTCATTTGGCTACAAATAGCTATGTGAAAGTCAAAAACAATTAATATCTCTAGGAACGGGTCTGTCACCTAAGTACCCAGATCAGCACTTTGTTCCGACTTTTGGCGTGTCAGTTTGCTACTAATAGGATTAGGAAATCTGACCGGGTCTCGAACAAAGCTTACATCTTTGAAAAAGGGTAGGTAGCCTTTTATGGCACATTATATGAAAAAGCGGTCTTTATTGTGAATAAAATGGAAGTTTCTAGTAAAGGCTACATAAATTAATGCGGTAAGTGTCGGTCCTTTCTAATTAAAGGTCGGATTTACCTTTTTAGAATACCGGAGTCATTTTATTAAAAAACCTGAGAACAAATAGGCAAGGCAGTAAAAATGTCTGCGACAACCCCCCCATTTCCACCTCCTCCCTCCATTCCTTTGAATTCCCACACTTTGAAATCGCATGTCTATGAAAACGTTTTCTTCATAGCAACTTTCCTACGTTATTATTCTTGATTACGATTTGGGCTACAATATCACTAGAATTCAGTAATGCACTGCATAAAGATTTTGTTGAAGCTGATTTTGTCTTTTGGAAGATTCAAATACGAATAAACTGACGAAAAGAAGAAGAGAAGGAGAAGCAAGTGCAAATTTCACTGAATATGAGACTGCTGAGCCTTTGTGTGAAGAACTTGCTGGCCCAGTTCTCGCCAACTTTCTCATCTTTTTTTCAGAATTGCACTTCATTTTAAATCCTTCTCCACATTTCTTTGCATAAGCTCACCAACGGTACAGAAAAGTGAGAAACTTTCCTAAATAAACTGTCATGTTTTCTTCAGAGCTCATGACAGAGTTAAAATTTTTACATCATTTTCATCCTTACAGCATATTGTAGTAAAATTGACTCAATCACCACATTTGAACCCCTTTCCAAAGAACGCTTCCTAATCTTGTCGGTGAATCACAGGTTAGACTGATAAGGCTGTAGCTTAAATACTGTGAGGGTGCATATGTTAACGCAGAAGACTATGCTTCACAAGTCGAAAAAAGACATGGAAGCTCGGCTGAATAGCAATCATTGGCAAGCAACAAGTGTGTCCTATTACTCGTAATGTTAGCCGGCGCATACGCTGTGGGCCAGTCCGATCAAAAGTCATTAATCAAGGTGGCTGGTAAAGGTGTCCATGCATGAATGCATGAAGTAACGTAAGGTGAGGGAGATTTCTTGTGAGCGAAGACGTCGATTTCACATAGTCAAGAAAAAGTTCATCTCTTTAGAAGTAGGGACCTGCTGTGGTAGTGGCTGACCTACATCCAGACGTCAGTCCCATGAGCATTAAAATAGAGCAATAAACATCCGACAAATTGTAAGGTCTTGATTTGCGCAAACCACACCACAATGAGAGTGTACATGAGGCAAATCTCCTTTTTTTAGAAATGAATGAAAGTCACTGATGAATGTCCGGAGATTTTAAAAGTTAGCCCATACAGAAAGCTAGTGAGAGGTATGATAGACTGCCCTAGGACTGTTCAGCTGTTCTAACAAACGTAGATGTGTATGCTTTAAAAGTGCCTGCTTGACTTCAATAAGAAAAGCTTCTGTAAAATCATCAAAAACCTGTTTATTTTTACTTTTAGGAGTGGTCGTAGTGCCCTCGTAGCAGCTGTCGTGAATGGCCACGTGGACGTAGTTCAGCTACTTCTCTTCTGGTGCGCCGCTGTGGATACCATCGATCTCAATGGACGCTCTGTTTTGAGTATCGCTGCCGCCTGCGGTCGCACACAGGTTGTTCGACAACTCCTTGACAGGGGCCTAGATGAGGGTCATCGTGATCATATGGGTGCGACGCCCTTGCATCTAGCAGCTGCTGCCGGGCATGCCGAGGTTGTGAGGTGAGAGAAAGGAGATAAAAAGAGTCAGTTTTGTAACATTAAAAGTGATTCTCAAATTACGATATTTCAAGATGGGTCGAAAGAGGTTACAAATCAAAACGTGAAAAGCAAATCATTTAAAAAATAGATTATCGTATGGCACTTGGGGATAGAACTAGGGCTAATAGTAGTCATTTTGTTCTTAAAGAAATTGTTTAGCTTTAAATATATTTTCAGATAAGAGTACGTACGACAAATCCAGTTGCGTCAAATTTAGAAAGATTAAAGAAACGACCATAAGGTTTGAGCTAACACCTTAGGATTTAGAGAAATTCCAGTATTTAAGGGTAAAGAAGATATGATTAGGCCTTTTAACAACAGGAGACAGCTAAAGTTGGTTGCTCTGTTTCACATTCATTTCCTCAAATGTCAAATCACTTCTTTATATGATCGCTTAAAGGTAAAGCCAGGAATGCGTGGTATTCTCTATTTTTGACGCATCCAGGAAATATGGACAAATTTTGCGGTAGAGGGCATGAAGTTTGTGCATTCTTCCATTAATAAATCCCTCTTCCAAATAAATAATCGATTCTACTGGTTTTCTTTAATACCATTTTCCACGACTGATTTTATCATGAGAATATGGAAATGCGATATGGAAAGACATATACGCTACAGTCATACTGGAATAATTATAGAAGGGTAGAAAAGATTCATGGTGTATATGTTGTTCATATACAAAGAAAACCACTTATTATTGATTATAATGCATGATAGGTCTCTACCAAATGAAAGAAATTCGAGATTGCTCATCAAAAGTAATTTTGCAATGATTGAAGTTATGAAATAAATTAACCGGTCGCTTACGCCTATGTCAACTGCAAGGGAAGGGTCGTGGAAGCCAGGCAAATGGATACCACAGGATATGCATTAACAGATGACAAAGAGCTTTAAATAGCACCAATTCCCTCTTGACTCCTTCCACTCTATAACGACGCACCATCAATTTTAGACACTTTGCTGCCTGGCTGACTGACTTACCGACCGACTGGCCGACTGGCCTGTGTTGAGAAATGGCTTTTGTACTGCAACGTCTGTTAAGCCAATAAACACAGCATTGGTTGCTCCCACACCATCCACTTACTACCTCACACTTACAGAGCATACAGGCCACTTCATCCCAGAAGGCCATGCTTGATTTATGCACAGTGCAGTGCGATACTGCAGGCACGACTGTTCACTGTGAATGCCTTGCTAAATGGGGGTAAGCAATCGCACCTGAGTTTTATCTACCATGTACAAGATAAAACTCATACGTGGGTGTGGGTGCAATAAAACCTCCTTAGAAAAGCCTGGATTAACTAAATACTGATATTCGTTTCGGAATACGCAAGATATACTGCAAAACCTACACGTGAGAAGCCCCCATACCTCAATTCAACATGGGAAGAGAAAGGTGAAAAAATCTTTTGCTCTATTTTTTGAGTTTCTGGTTATAGTCACCCTTCGTTGGCATTAGTGTCAACATACGTCAGATGGAATAGAGAGTAAGGAGACAATGATGTGACGATGGCAGAGCTTTACCTTGTTTCAGCAATTTTACTAGTTCCTCTTGCTGTGATCTTTTGTCGTCATTAAAACATTACCCTTCTAGTGAATCGGGACCATTTGGAAAGCTGACGTTATGTGGTCAAAATATACTGAGGATGCTTGAATAATTAACTAATTAATTGATAATTAAATGTTATTTTACTGCGAAGTCGCTTTGGAGATAGGGCTAGGAAGAAGTCCAGTTCATTTGCCAATGAAAACAGCAAGAGCGATCATCTAAGCGCCATGTTAGTTTTGGTTCCTTGTTCCTACTCCCTTTCTATCTGAATGAAGCACGACCCGTGATATTAAGCGTTAAAAAATTTTATAGTTCATCAACTGTATGCACCGCCCTTCTGTATACGGTTTCTGTACATTACACTAAAAGTCAATGCGGTGTTTTGCCATAGCACCAACTCACTAAAGTGGCCACATTTAGCTTTAGAACCACGGCTAGAGGTTTGGGTACAGATTTTATCGAACAAAATAGAGGGCAGAAAGTTCTTTTCGATAAGCAGAATGCTTAAAAGATTTAAAAACCTTCGGAATCTTCACCTTAACTTCATTGCTACTTCCGAGATTTTATATTTAACTCAAAATCTAGTTGTAACCCGATCTTCCCACCGTTTGGGAGTAGTCTTCTCATAGCTAGGCTTAACGGGGAAATAAGGTATGGGGTATTTTGTTGTCAAAACTGGCAGCTAGCCTAAATTTCTCCTAAACAGAGGTCAATCCATACTACTTGCTCTTTAACGAGAACTTTGTAGTGAACCACACTGAAATTCCGCATCATCTTCTGAAGTTGGAAGACAAACCTCGTCCTTTCATAGCACATTAACTGGTGTATTTTTATGTCGTACGTAAAGGAAGTGAAGAATGCAATGATTGCCTTGGGAGCTTATTGTAATGCAGGATCCATCTGCTTAGCTGCCGTAACTTTTTCGTCCCAGATGCTTTAGATTTAAACAGATTATTTTGACAACACTCACGTCAAGCACCAATGAATGTTGATCTCGATAAGTTCTCAGCATCAATAATAGGGGGCTTTTGTTAACGTGACACTTCTAGGAGAATTATTTGATCGGATGGCACACCCTGTGCAAATACCATTTAAAATAGGTACGATGATAATTTGCACCTTTGTAACGGGGTTTAAAATCACTGGTCACAAGATCTTAAACCCCATCGAATTAAACAGAGTCTGGTCGAAGGTACCAGCCAAAATCACCACAATTTATCGCATATCATCATATAACTCATAAGGTGCAAAAAATTTTAGGAATTACGTCTTTGACTCCCAAGTTATCACATTTTCGAGGGCTAAGATGCTGTTCCCATGTGGTGAAAACCAAGAGTAAAAATAAATTTCTGCTAATCAGGAAGCGAATAATGTTTGTCAGAAAAGGAAAAAATGTTTTTCCTCTTCTTAATTATAGTCTGAAAATTTAAACTGACATGACTCCTACCTTCAAACAATTAGATGTATTTAGTAATTAGTCCATTATTTTATGCTAGAGTTTACTCTCTTGGCAGTAAGTAAACGCCATTGTGCTCTTAGCGTTTAAAAATTGGACTAGTAAAAACGGCACCCATCTTTTTCGCAGTTAAACTCACAAACCCTTTCTATGTGCCTTAGCGATTTCTTTCTTAATGTTATAGGACACTAAAACAAAGGCAATTGCAGATTAAAACTGCGGTATTTATTCTTTGTTAACGCGGCAATGTTGCAACTGCCTATTAGTTAGAATGATGATTCTACTGGCTAGTCCATGATTGTATTTTGATGAAATAGTATTCAATTAATGACTTTCTTAACAGCTAGTTTCGAAACTCTGATAAGGCCTCATTATGAAGAAAAATATGAAGTGACTAGGCATCTTAGCGAATGAGCTTTAATTCGTAAACTAGGCATGGCATTTTCACTTCTGGCTTTTAAGAGAATGATTTTCTCTTCCATTTTTAATTCCAGACTTCTTCTAGAAGCTGGTTCTCATCCTGACGAGGTTGATAATGCCGGTCAGACTCCCCTCCTGGTCGCCTGTCAAGCCGATCATGTAGGAGTTGTCCAACTTCTCCTAAAACCAGCAGTCTTTATGGAAGCAGCGGTAGATAATAAACGAGTTCAGGAGCTCTTCGAGGTCCTTACTACGGGTAAAAATGATAGGGAATTGAGAAAAGGGACAGAAGATCTACACTGTGTCTACGATCCTCTTAGCACTGGAGGACAAGATGGATTTCTTGGTCATGCTGCATTGCAGACTATTGACAGAGCTTCAATGGATGGACGAAATCCGTTGAGGTCGGCGGCATTAAATAACAATGTTCCTCTAGTCAAGTTACTCATGGCTTTGGGAGCTGATCCCGACCAACAAGTAAGTGAAAGTTGTAGAGTCTGATTGTTTCTGTTGAGTTTGTAGCAGTCTACGACGACCCTTAAATACATCGCCCTACTTCAACTCCGGCGAATCCTTGTGTTGGCTCGTGTGCCTAATTTGTACAAATAATTTAATCATATTTACTTCGCCCAATCCTACTGCTTATTCACATTACCTAAATTAAGTCAAATAAAGTTTCTGTATTGTCACGGAATCGGCAATTCTAAGCCCGTATGAGAACATCACAACAGCATGAATTCCCATGACAAGTCTTTAGTGAAGGGCAGAATTCATTCTCCTACGTGCGTCAAAATAATTGCCTTCACAACTTATCTTTACATTGGCGTCTCCTAGATGTTCAAGCCACGTTACTTCTTGCCTTTCTATGATTGGTTAAATCCTCATAAGAGGTGCATTTTAATTGGAGGGTTAGATTCGAGCTTCCAGAGTAGCTATTACGAGTGGTCTTCCTGTGAAAATGCTTTGGGCATTTCTCAGTAGCCGAACTTTCGCCTTGGTAAAAAATATTAGTGATTTTCTTAAGAGAGCTTCACAAAAGTGGGAATTCGTACTTTGAGGAAGATTTTTTAGGAAACAAAGTTAAAATACCCACTTTCATTTTTGCAAGAATTGATGCCAGTATGGATATGAGAATGTAAATTTCGCAAAGTAGCACTCAGAGAAATTGATGGCCAATGTCTGATTAGGATGAAACCTCACAGATTGGATTATTTATTATTGGTGCACAGAAAGTCTAGAATGTTGTTGACATGACCAGAATCCTGTGCAATCAAAACGGAATTAGGAACCGTGAAATTAATTTTGCCACTGACGCCAATTCAAACCGCCATTTTACTTTACTAATAGCAGGAAAACTTGCAATTTTTTCATTAAGCTGTTAACATCAGGATGTAGGAAGGGGTTTTGTAGCATCAGCACAGAACAAATCTGATTCTATTTATTCAGGCTTTTTTTGAGGAAGTCATTGCAACGTTTAGGTTAACCTTGAAAATGAATTGGTCATGCTACTACAAAAACAGGCATATCAGCCTTCCATGGAAAGTGGAAGTGACCAGAAGAATAGCCGACGACAGGCGCAGGACATCGTAACATAAAGCAGAAGTTATTAACCACATCCAAATTATAAAGTTCGAATTGCCAAGTTGCACTAGATGCATCTTTCTCCTTTTTAGTTTTTTTCTAAGCAAATTAGCGTTCCTTGCCAATTTTTTTCTGAAAAAGCGCATAACTTAACTTGACGGATTCAAGAAGACTTTTTCAAGTCTGTAGGTAAGAATATTGGACTGAGGTAAAACTGTAAAGGTATACTTGGAAAACCGTAGAGGGCCTAAATCTGGCGGATTTTCTGTTACCCTCGTTGCTATCGATTACAGCTTGTAGAAATACAATTGGTTGAATGAACACACGTCTAACGAAGAAGTGTGCGCTAGTTTATCAGGCACCACTTTCTTTACATTCTGAAACGACAATTCTTCGAAACTCGGCCGAATCTGCTGTGATTTGCACTCATGTACTTAAATTACTGAGTTTGACCTGACACCGAAGCCGCAGAAGTTTGCATAGTAGCCTTTATTATCAAATTTTATTAGGTGTAGAACGGATCATTCCAAAGAAAGCGCTAGGACTAGTGAAATGGAAGAAAGTGCCATTCTTTGCGTACAGCAGAATATCTCTTGCCATTAAACAAAAGGCATGGAAGAGGACGCTATTGCCTCATCCTCATTTTCATCCCCATTATATGTTTCTCTGGTAGTGCTTTCTAGTTTCATGAGACAACAATCGTTTGCCCTTGGTATTAGCACTAGATGATCACATAATCACATGTGAAGCAGACCAGATAACTGGGAAGAATAAAGGTGAGATAAAACCAGAGACGAATGGATCAAGGGTTTTGACTTCAGCAGAGGATTGTAATTTCTGTGGAGAGTTCTTTTCTCGAATAAAGTTTTCTGTGGCTACTTATGAACTTTTTTGACAACCCTTTAGTTACCGCTCTCAAAACTTTAGGCGTCGTGTACGTTTCATTCCAAATAAAGAAAGAACAATGCGCATTTTTATAGAGGTTTTGACGATCGTCTCAAAATTTGGCTGTAAATTTCATGTAAATTGACTCGCTCTTAATTAATGAAGGAAAATTTCCGATGGAGATGGTGGCCTTTTAACAATTGAGACATTTATCCCGATTTGAAGGAAGCGGTAGACTGCTGATATTGCAGTGCATAAACTAGAGAATAAAAAGAGGCTGCAAAAAGGCATTAAATTGTGGATTTACTGCAGCAGTCAGATGAGAAAATGGTGCCAAAGTGAACAGTTTCGCTGGAGCCAATTTGGTGCAACCCAGTCCCAATCTATGCTCACATCCAGCCATCAATTTTGCAAATGTGTGGAGGTAGGCTATTAGCTGTTGGGTTTGCAATAAAATATATATCAAATCAATTCTTCCTCTTTGAACAGTTTAGAATAAACTATTTTCAATGACAAACAGATTTGATCATGTCTAATTAAAGGGTATTGCACAAAAGACTTCATTTTCTTTGTGCTTATAGCATGCCTGCTTACTACCAATCTCAATTCTTTTAGGAAATATCGAGAAGTTTCAGCCTTTTCCTTCGATTACTTTAATATTAGTTAACCTTTATTACATGACCTAGAGTATAGGGGCTCAAAAAAACACGTCACCTTATCCTTTAGTTTTGGAGGGTCATGTGTAACGTCCCGAAACTTCCTTGAAGACACAAAAAGACATAATACTTGGGCAGAACACACATATTCAGCAAACAGAAAGGGATCAGGGCTGCTGACATGACCTCAGCGCCATCCCACCCGACTAAGGCAATATGGCCGCCCAAGTGACCGTAATCGAAACCGGCAGTCAAACGAAGTATTACATAACCCTTCTCTTCTTTTGAACGTCGTTCTAGGCGCTCCCCTTGGTAGACCTTCCCCGTTAGCCATCACAATGCAATCAGTGCTGAAGTAACACCCACGAGCCGGCCGTGCCAGTCATCGAATTTCTATGCAACTGAGGCGAAACTTGACCTCAACGTCACTGATCTCTCATAGTAATTCCACTGGATCAGGAGTTTCGTCCGGTTTGGGAACTGAATTAGGAGACAGAGGATTCTGGTGACCATTATAGACGTTGGAACACTGGTCTAAAAGCATGTTTGTGAAAGAGAGAACAGGATGTATTACAGTTTCGTTGGAGTAGGGTTTCGCATATTTTTTGCATTTCCATCATCGTTATACAGGTATGGTAGGGTAAATCAGAATCGAAAATTTTCCAGACAGTTTACTACTAGTTTCGTCTCCGTCGTTAATGGGCTTTTTGCAGAGCACGGGAATGGAGTAGATGCCGAAAGTAGACATCAATCCCAACCCTTCTGTTATGGTTGTCAACAATTCTCCCATTAGTAGCACATGCACTTCTTTTGCACCCCTATAGTTTGCCACAAGCGGTACAAATCGGGCCAGAATTCCTTTAAAGTCGGGTTTAGTTTCCGTTGCCACCAGCGTAATGTCCCGAGACTTTCGTGAAGGCAAGAGAAGGCATAATACTTGGGCAGAATATGTATATTCAGCAAACAGAAAGGGGGTCGGGGCTGCTGGCATGGCTTAGGTGCCAGCTCACCCAGCCAAGGCGATACGGCTGCCCAAGCAAACGTAACCAAAACCGGCGGTGAAACAGATTTTTACACCAGGATTCCATAATTCAGAAAAATGGACCATCGGTAAATTTCTTCGCATGTACCTCTTGCCGAGAAACGCCCCAGAGCTAAAGGTGAAACACTTCAACTTTCTAACAATTTAATAATTTGATGTATGCCATATCCAACACAATCACTTCGTAAGACCGGAAATACTGCATGCCTTAGTTTATCATGTTGTTGAAAATGGGACGCTCTATATATTGCTACAGCTCACCAAACATCTTTTCTTCAACAAGCACTCACGTGGGTGAAATTTAAGCAAAGTAGGCTTCAGATGTTGCGCTTTCTTATGTGCGTTTATATTTTACTCAAATACACCTTAAATCATAACTTAAGCATCCTGTTTAAAGAGAACATCGTTTTAGTAATTCGTCATCACAACCATATCAAAAAGAGCTATTTTCCCACGTGTTTAAAATCTGTTTTGTGAATATACAAGTGGTTATCTTATGTCAAAATTAACTTATCTTTAGGACTCCTGTGGACGTACAACTCTAAGCGTTGTGGTTCTAGAGGGTCTAGTGAAAATGGCCAAAGTGCTTCTCTTCACTCCAGCTGCTTGTAACAAAAGGGGTGGGAAAAAACAGCCACCCGCATCGATGGGAGCAAATCCCCTCATTGCTGACGATGAGGGACGATTTCCCCTTCACATTGCCGCATGGCAAGGTGATCTGGCTCTGGTCCATCTTCTTCTTCAGGTAACCTGATTAACCTGACTAATCACTAGGACGTTTCCACATCATCGGCGAACTTGAAGAATTTTCCTTGTTAAGTTATTTGCTTAATTAATTATTTATCTTATCCTTAAAGGGGAATCGCGCATCTTACTAGATCAGCAATTGGTTCCCCTTAGTTCAAATCCTATGGAGAATTTAGAACGCTTTCAGGTTTCATGCTCCTTTGAGTTTATTTAAAAAGACCAAGGGTTCTAATCGGGTCTGAATTAGGCAAACAAATCGCCTGTTTTTTCCCACATTTAAATAGTGATTATTTTTGCTAAATTGTGCTTGGGTTTGTCTTTCTTCTCGCAACCTCAATCTCAGCCCATCGCTCACGAATTTATCATCTTAACAACATTTACTATAAATCGACTAGAATAGCATTGACTCTAGATACACCAAATCTAAGCAATGCATCGTCAGTAGCGTGAGCTGAATAATTAACTGTTTCCACATGGCACTTTTACCAGTGACCCTGATTTGTTTTTTTTCATGTACTCATGAATTGTTTGAAATTAATTGTGGATTATTTCAGGCCCAACTTTCCCACAATGTATACATTACTGTAAGAAATCTAAAATGTTAATCAATTTTATTTTGGCCGTTACAAAATCTGCTTCCACGTTTAAATCTGCAGCACCTAATTTTACTTGTCCAGCCCAACTTTGCTAACGGTTTGATAGGTTGGAACCCCAGTGGATGTGCGAGACAAGGAGAATAGGACACCACTACATTCAGCAGCTTGGCAGAATCACGCAAAAACTTGTAACGCCCTTATTGAACTGGGCGCCAATATTAACGCGGTTTGCAGTCAAGGCGCCTCAGCATTGTGTATTGCGGCACAGGAAGGACATAGTGCTGTCTGTGAGGTTCTCCTTCAGGTCAGCGGAACTTGCGAATGAGTTTTTTTGGACCTTGCTTTTTAACAAAAGTGGCTTATACTTAAATTTATTCCGATTGTTTAATTGACTGTTTGCCCTTGGACTTTTGATAACGTAAATCAAATTCTCATAAAATGTTTGAATAGATGAATAATTTCTAGTTACCAGTCAGGCACAATGCCCAGGAATAGCTTTATTAGAACATTTGCTGCCTTAAGATTGCGTAAGGTGATTAGTCATCGCAGCTGGAATGTTTATTTTTCTAACACGTCACGCCAATTGCATTGACTGTGCTTATTCTTACCACTCTAATTAATTGATTGCAGAAGATGCACCACATCTAGCGTACCAGATAAGAAGACTGGGGCATAAGTAGTGGTGCAAAATGACGTGCCTTTTGATCTATAGCCTTCCACAAATGAGTGGTTCCGAAGTTCTGCCATTAAGTAGTAAATCCGATTAACTCAACTGGTTTCTTAAAAAAAATGAAGAAAGCTTTAAGTTATTCCGTGGGCGTATTCTGTGATTAGGCAGTGATGAAGTTGAAGCCGAACCTAGATTTCTTGTGGATTTTGTGACAAACTGGCTAAGGACGATGGTGAGCGCATATTCACCAGTTGGAAAGAAAATTGCGAAAATGTTTCTGGGTATCAAGTTTTTTATTTTATTCATAAGATGTTTCATACTATTTGGATGCTTCAGCCTAATGCACATATTTTCGTTGCGTCTCTTAACACCAGAGAGGAGAATTCATTCTGCTTTTTAACGTCTTTGTGCCAGCGGCGTCTACGCACCTGTTTCTTGCATGTTCTCAGAACAAATTTGCATTAATAAAGTTATCCAACCCTTAAAATTACCTGGTTACACCAATTAACACAGGAGCTGATTTTTATAAGCTGGTAAAATTGTGGGAGGAATGAGGCAACTGTTGCATCTGCCAAGGTGGTGATTCGATGATGGCTTCAGAGTACGTGCTAGGATAATATTGTACTTTGTAAAACATTTCTGAGTAGAGTAGAAACTGGAAAGATGCAGACTACTTGAGGAACCACAGCTAACTGCTATCACGGCCATGAGGTAGGATGATTTCTAGAGCAGCAGTAGAGGCCTAGCTGAAGCTTTAGTTAGTGACGTGTGCCTGAGGCGTGTCTAGCCGGCCCAGAGAAAAATTCTGTAGATTGTTAGAATCGAATAACAAGTTTATTTCCGAATTAAAGCAATTTTGTTGAAGGTATCTAAAAACCTTGAACAATCACGAATTGAATTTAATTCTTTGATGAATGTATTTAAAGGATGGAAATTTATTTCCTAACGTGGACCTTATCAAGATCGCTGCTTTTTATCTCACATGACTTTTTTCAAGTAAAGTGGCAGAGACGATGAAATCGATGGCTCCTGAGGCGCCTTGTCTTTTGTTAATTTCTGTGGGTGGGGCCCATCTTCTTATTTTCCATGACTTTCCCTTCCAGTTGACGCATATTTTAAACTGCTGCTTCATATTCAAGAATAGATTTCCCTGAACACAGAATATTTTATCTATAGAGTCAATAAATTCTCCTAGACTACTTTTCAGGTGTACTATTTCTCTCTGAAAAACACCTGCACCTATTAAGCAGCAAAAGTTTCAGAAGTAGACTCGTATGCCATTATAATTGCTAGGTCATGTCTTGGAAACATTCAACTCAACTCCTTCACTGCTCACATGATAGAGAGGAGCTAATGCACTGCAAGCGGATGTCTACGGTCGCACACCCTACAAAGTGGCCATGAAAGCAGGTCACGGAGAGATTTGTGCTATTTTGGAGCGCTATGGTGCAGCTCGTCCGCCTCCCACCTCGCCACGATTTCGTCAGCGTTGGAAACAGATGACGCCAACTAACGCTACCAAACCCATTCAACAACAGCAACAGCATCGACAGCACCGACAGCTACATTATGGCCAACAGCCTCAAACACGACAGGTAACAGCATTGGAGAAGGAAATGTTTGATGTCAATACGGTGGATTCGGTGATTCCTAGTGCTTGTGGCTTTAAAGGACAAATTAAGATGGGAAGAACGGCGGTTACTAGCGGATCAACATCGGTACGACAGCAGCAACAACAAGGTTAGTGCTTTTCTTAAAGCAAAGTTAACATTTATTTCTGTGCAGCTCATGCTACTTAAAATAATCAGCCTTCATTTCTCTAACAGTCCCTATTAAATGTTCCAATTATTTTTTCCCGTTATTGGAATGGAGTCCGATGTGCGAAACGATGGTCTTTTGAAGAACAAGGACATGCTTCAATTTCTATATTTATAGCTAATGTTTTATGACTTTGCTTCAGGGCTGACTAGAGGAAACCGAAATTGCAATTACAACTAATCTGGTTCAGTGTTTAAATCAAGCCTTCAACTGCTAAATCTTTACCTAGGGAGGTATATTAAGATAGGCTCCTGTTAAGGTAAAGACCATTTTGACAGGTTAGGCAGGATTAACGCTGAATAATCATAGCTGAGATATTTCTTTTCAATGCGGACCCCTTTCCGAAACCTTTTATCCTCCAGAAGGAGAAAATTTAAGCTTAAATTCCAAATTTTAAAGAAGTCCAAGGTTATGTTATGTGATGAAACCTACCACCTTAGAAGAATAGTCAATCATTGGTGCAAAGAACGGCTGCAAGGCTTAATGGACCACGCATTTGAAGTTGCAGGACAAAAGTTTACCCTGACATTAAAGTAATCCAGGCTTCATAAAAGACTACTTTATGGATGGGCAAAAACCCACGGTTATAATGATCTTCTAATCGATGTCTTGAATACACACAGGACTTTGTCTATCGAATGAAGCCAATCAGGCATTATTATTTCCCACCCGGAGCTTTTGCACATAAGCACGTAACTGTCAAATATCAATCCCGAAAGGCGTGACGGTCAGCATTTGGAGGAATAGGAAGGATGAAGATGAGGTAGTATCCCCATTGCATCTAATCGCATTCTATAGTACAATTTTTACAAACAAGCTTTTCTCTTTTTTTCTTATTTTCTTCTTTTTTCTTTCCGAGAGTAAAATGCATTCACTGGGCTTCACTTGATCCCTTCATTCATGTCACGTGTCTTAACCCTGATAAATCATTCTAGGTCCCTTGAATTGTTATCAATCTTAGACACCAAATCACTTGGGATGAATTAATCCGGAAGAGTTATGGTTTTTACCTAAAGCGTGTCGGCGACGTGGGTCATCTGAGTGAAACATATGTGATGCTGAATGACAATGAAATGAACTGAAGTGGCAGCGATAAAAGTCTTGGTAGGTACGTTTAACCAGTAAAAAGGTGAGCCTCAGCCTCTTCGCACCAATTGGGCAGATTAAGCACAATAGACTACAGATGATGCTACTTAACCTTTGAATATCTCTCACCCTGTGTTCTCCATGCAGTGATAACTTCGGTTGTTGAAGCTTCAAAAACACTCTGACTATTTAGTGACTGAAATAAAGTATCCGTATATTCACGAATTTAAGTACTTTGTGACGAAATCAGTGCACTTTGTTGACCCATATTTGAGGCGAGCGGGACAGTTGCCTGAGCTGGAAAGGTTCGAATCAATACGCTTTATTTATGTCAAAAATCAATTGTGGAGCTTTCTGGATTCAATCAGTATAAACTGTAAAAACACTGGCTAATTTGAAGAACTAGTTCACAACAATCAGTAACTTTGAGAATTTGCTGTATTCTTTGTCACGATCCTCCCTTCACTGTATATGGTCCCATCCTGGAATGCATTTTCTTACAGTCAAGTTTTCCTGTATGAAGAATGCGACCTTACTCTGTCTTGTGAAGATTTTACTTACGACTGATTGAATGATCTTGGCTGCGTTTAAAAAGTTGCTTTTTTTCGTGATAGAGATAGACCGTAGCACGACTGTGTAAACAAATGACTTATAGTTGTTGTTCCTACTGGGATAAGCCTAGCGAATAGATCCCTCTTACGCCTTAGCTGCCATTTCTTCCACGGACTTCCATTGTTAAGGGAGAAATCGTACCCTTCATTGTCTTCGAAATATTTAGTCCCCACCCACTACACACTTTTAAACCACCACCATGAGTAACTATGGCTGGGCTTTTGTAATTAATGACAAAAAATAAAAAGCTTGACAAACTTGAGCCGCATCAAGAAAGCATACTGAATGGGTCGGACTGACAGATTTCTCGTCAGTTTTTTGTTTCTTATTTTTAGAAAACAATGAAAATATGATTATCTGCTTTTTCTTTTTATTCTCTTTCACATGCCAACTTTATATTTCCTATGCGATCATGCGATGATTTGCCCAATGCCAAAAAAATATTGTGCACATCAAAAATAGCCCCCTTCACTGCTTATGATCACTCAATCATAGATGAATCGACAACAGGAGCCTATGCCAGACCTTCGATCTCACTAATGAATGCTGCTCCTGCCCCACCTCCACATTTAAGATCGCTTCGACAGCAACGGCCACATATTCAAATGCCTCAGCAACAGCAACTATCAGGATGGCCCTCCACCCTCATGACCTTTGATCCCAGTCAATGGCAACCGCTGTTTCCACAGGGACTCCAAATTTCGCCCAGTTCTGCGTGGTATCCTGCGCCGCAAACGAAACAACCCATTTATGCTCCACCAATGTTATTCGCCACACAACCGACGACCTTCGACCGAAACCAGTCACAGCAGCCGGTCTATCAACCGGCCTATGTGCTCTCACCACAAAGCATCCTAGTGCCGGCTCAAGCACCTTACTTTATTCCAGTGATGCAGCATCCACGCTTTCAGCCAACTGTATCACAAGTTCAGAGTAAGGATTAAGAACGCGTTTTTTTATTTTAAGGATGACCTTTATGCAAAAATTTTGGTTGTTAAATTCAGTAGATTTAGCCATTTGCGCCGCGTGTCGCCATACTGCGATGACTTGACATGTTGCCTGATCGGGGGAATTGGATTGTTGACCTTTTGGAATGGAACTGTCAAGACTGCCTAAACCGCTTTACAAATGTCTATAAACCATAGCGCTTACCAAGATCGAGAAAATGTTGGTCGACTTCGCAATTTTACCATTGATTGCGTATTGATCAGGCGTCTAGGATTAAGCCTTCCATGCACTTAATTTTGGCAGGACTAAACGCTAGGCTGCATTCGCATCAAAACATGCATCTTTGTCCAAATGTGGCTGAGCATTTTGTCACTAAACGCTTAAACACTCTCAGTGATGGAATAACACTTGCCTGTTATCTCGGTTAATGGTATCTGGACCGAAGCTGTCTGGGAATCAAGCAACAGGGCACTTACTATTTCATATATTACCGCTCCAAATTGGTCCTCTCATGTGCAACATACATCCTCGTCTTCGCTTGAATGATATTTGTAGGACATAGAATTCAACAAAAATCATTGCCTCCTTTCAGGTGAAATTCCACTACCTGATATGCTAGTAACCCCACCCTGTGCGACACCCACCACAAAAACCTCCTCCACGATAGAAAATGCATCAACAGCAACCACTCATTCCCAAAGACTTCCAAATTTTCATGTAACTGAAGAAGTTGGGCCAGTATCGCACCAGAACATGGAGGCGCCGGCGAATCTCACCTTTTCTGGTGTCTCAATCGCTTCACCAATTGTGAGCGAATGTGCAGCAATGCCATACCACTACAGTGCTACCACACCACTACTCCAAGAGGACACTCAGAAGCCTTCTTCAGATCGCCCTACTATTCAACTGATAGTAAACACGAAATTAGGCGAAGATGTGATCAATTTGAATGAGGTAACTGACTCTGAGTATGAATCATCCGTGTGGGTGAGTAGGCGACAGGTAACAGTGTTGAGAGAAGCTGCGGTTGGGCGCGGAAGTAAGTCTAAGAAGGGAACAAAGAGTAGACAGTCAACATCTCCGGAGCGCCAGCATCATGGATCCAGGGTTAAGGCAGCGATCCAGGGAGCGTGGAAAGGAGCCAGGCGGAAGAAAACCACAACAGCATTAGGAAATCTAGGCGCTTTGACGATTCCCGTAAAAGACAAGAAGCTGGAGAAACCGCAGATTCAACATCTGCAGCAACAGGAGTCACAAGCGCATACTGAGACCCATATTTGAGTCTGTCTTTCTGTTCCGCTTTATGTTCTTTCCCTTTTCCTTCCTTATTCTTTCACAGAGATATCTCATTTGTTGTCTTGTGTATAGAGCACAATCATCAGAATTTGTAGGGAGATGGCCTTCATATGAGAAAAAGAAGTACCTATGAAACCTTTAGTGCTTATGTACTATAAAGCTTTATATTGAAAGCGATTTATCGAGCATTTATTCAGTGTATTACAGTATTTATTCTAGAAATATAAGAATAATTTTGAGGAAATAAAGGAATCGAATAACTCTTGTAGAAGGAAGTATATGGTAATGCTTGCATACAATCGTATTTGAAAGAGGCACGAATCCGCGAAGTTCATTTTTATAAACATTCTCAAGTCTTGAAAAAAATCCTATTTTCTCAGTCTTATTTACCTTCAGTTTCCTACCTCAAAGCTAAGTAATGCCAAGCAAGATTGGTAATAATTTGAGAACAGGAATGTCTTCCGACCGGTTAGTTTGTTGATGGACCAGGCCTGGCTTTTTGAAAGGTTTTTGTTCTTGCAAACTTTCTAGTTTCGTTGCATGGAATAATGAACAATGGCATCCGTACTGCACTTTCGTTGTATGAGACAGTGCCTTAATAATCTGGGGAGAATGAATGTCTTGGGGAGTAGCGTAACCGATGGCATTGCTGGGGCTGGCTGCAACCGGGTATTAGTGCTTCCGTTTCAATTCTATTATTCGCATTCTACGCGCCCTCATTCCTCTCCCGCACAGATAGACTTTAATTACGCTAAGCCAAAGCCAAAGGAAATTAGGATACCATAAGTACTCAGGAATGGGACCATTTTCCTGTCACAACTAGCAGAAACGTGCTCATGCTTAGTCAAGTCAATCAAAACCGAAGGCATCCGTACTGAAGACCTTGTCTCTTTGATGGATGAGAACTTGTCAGCCTCTGTGCTAACGCTCATACACAGGAGTTCATAAGAGATACGACCGTTAATTTAACCGCCGCAAATCAGTCCGTCAACATGCAATGTAAAAGTGGGGCACTTTAGATGAAAGAAGTGAAGAGTAGATTCAAAGCCGCAGAAGTTTATTGGCATCCGTCAAAACAGTCACTTGCTTAGCAGCCTCCACGACTTTTCGCATTAATAGTAGCTGATCTTGACATGTTGAACTCTAAGTATTTCACTCAATAGCGAGGAAAATGAACAAAAGGTCTTCCTGGAAGTCACCTATTTACTGTGACGCCAATCTATTTTTATATTTACGTCTGAGCAGTACGTTTAGTCGTCTCACTTTTTCCCACTGTTAATTAAGGAGACGTGCAAGAAGCTTCTACAGATTTGCAATTGAATTAAACTCGAGTCGTGTTAAGACAATCGGAAAAATCGTATGGATTAGGCTCGTTTGTTATTTGACGCTTTAATGCTTAAAAAGGGAAGAGATCAGGGGGGAGAACAATAAACGGTGCCTTAAAAGCAAACCAAATCCAATAACCTTTTTGACTTTCTAAAAAGAATTTCTGGTAAGATAATGTCGCATGTTTGTATCAGCGACAGTCAAATCTAACATGACTGAAGGATGCTTCTGACTTTGTCGACTGACAAATAGCCTTAAACACCAAAGTCTACTAATTTTTCTCAATTATCAACTCAGCAAAGATACCCTACATGGGCGTTAAAATAACGTCTTCTTTCGACGAATTCCAACTTTCTAGCTCTGCATGATAAGTACTTATGCAGGGAAAGCAAGCATTAGCAAGGCGCATTTGATTTCAAAGAAAAGGTCAACATATTTACTCAAGCCAGGTTGTTGTGAATCGTAGGTATGTAAACAGGGCGTCGTCACTTCTCGAACCAGAAAACAAGGGCTAAATACCTGAGAACAGAGATTCTTCCTGCCGACAACCTAAGTAAACGGATGGCCACCATTATCCCATGCATTTTGCCCTTGTTAATTAAATTTAATATCAAAGTGACCGTTACCGTAAGCAATGTGCGCCTTTAATTTGTTTTGACCAATCAGCGGAAAGTTAATGTCCGTGTTAATAAAGAACTACTTCGAAATGTTTATGCCCTAGAACAAAACTCCAAGAAGACACAAATGAGAATGTCATTTTTAAACAAATAAAAATGCGAAAAACTTGAGTGGCGTACGGAGTGTACTCGATGTGGAGCACTATCCGCTCCTAAGGACCAGGCCTTTTTCAGCTTGATTTGCCCCACGAAGGACGCGGTATTCCAAACTTCTGGTGGAACTGCATGTCACCCCTACTACTGGATAGTACTCTCCCCACAATGAGAGTCCGTCAAATCATTTTTGGTCTGTTCCACGGTTAATTACAAGCCGTTATGGCCGAAGCAGAAGTGCGACCACGAGGAGCTCCGAGAACAACTTACAAAAGGTGGGGGTACAATGAGTTGTGATACTTGTTTTAATTTACATCCAACGATTCTGGCTCTTCAGTCTCCGCGGTTTGTACTTCCGTCCTAAGACCGAGTTTTTCGACGGGCTATGGGATTTCTTAGCAATTTTTTCTACATTTTCAATAACTACTAGATGCTTGCAACCGTGGAAAGTGTATTCGTTTCTACTAATTTTGCTCAGTTATGAGAAAGACATGCTCAGAAATTAGAGGAAACTAAACCTTTATCAATCTGTTTTTGCAAACACCATTGGAAAAACTGGTGGATTTGGATGTTGTAGTTTATTTTCATAACGCAAAAAAACAAATTTGATTTTCGCCAAACTACTCCAAAATGAAGTCGGTATTCTCCTATGGTGGATTGTCAAGCAGAATCAGCTAATTGGGTACAAAGTCGCAAAAACTTTTATGAAAGAATTCGATGCCAGGGAGTCATTTTACCAGCAAATCGGCCGATTTCGTTAAGTTCGGTTTGCTTAAATTTTCTCGCTCCTGCAACACACTAGGTGGATTTTCCTAAGTTTGTGGGTGATCTTCCGTTCCCAATATTCCATTTACTGACGATCCTGTGATAGTTGATCGCCTAGCCAGTCCACTTGTATTTTCCAAGAAGAGAATCAAAACTAATTGCAGCACCATAATGAGGGTATACACAACCAAAGGTAAGCCATGCATCACTTCCTTGTCAAGGCGGTTAATCATAGGAAACCATAAAGCTCCCAATCTAGCCATCCCAGCCGATAGCCCAAAACCCCTATTTCGGTAGATAGGTTTGTACAACTCGGGTACGTAGATAAAGAGCATTCTCTGGGCAGCAGAGAGGAATAGAATGATGACATTGCTGTAGACGTTCAACATGGCATCGGTAGCTGGATGGAACTGAATTGTATGGAAAGCAGCTACTGCACCCATGAATACCACAATCACGTAAACTATTAGAAGAGGAAGTTTGCGCGACTTGCAGTATCGATAGAGTGCAGCGGCTAGAATACATCCAGGTATTTGTGCTAATAAATTAAGAACCGTAACAAAAGAGACGTGTAGCCTTATGTTGCTGGCAAAAAACACCATTCCAAATATGCAGGTTATCTGACAAGTGAGAATTGAGGTTGAGAGGAGTGTAATTTTAACTAGATGTAGTTTAAAAAGTTGCCATATGGCGAATTCACTGGCGCCTTCATTGGACGAGTATATAGCTCGCAGGCGTATGCTTCGAAGAATGACATATTGTTGCTCATTTGGGCCTAAGCCTACATGTTGAAGGAATTCCTCAGTGGTCATGAGAACCTCCGACTGGGGCTTACGAAATAGCGAATTGAAATGATATGCCGAGTAGAGAACATGAGCAGCTTCCTCCGCTCTTCCACAAGCAGCTAGCCACCTGGGTGATTCTGGAAGTAACCAGATGTGTAAGATGACCAGGACATTTGGAAGGCTGTTGAAAATTATGAATAATCTCCAGTTAGTTACGTATATGGCCAGGATTCCGAGCATACAGCCCTGTAGAATGATTTGCAGAACCATGCCGATGGCCGAGAGAGTTGACCGACATTTAGCGGTAGTTATTTCTGCCGCTAAAACGACATAAGCTGAACCACGAGCTGTTGCAAATGTAGCTAAAATAACGTAGAACCAGTGACTTGAACTTAAGGCTGTAGCTAGGTCTGCTACTATCTCTCCACAACCAGAAAGTACCATAGCTTTGCGCCTTCCAACACGATCACTTAGCCATCCACCAAAAATGAAACCAACCATCATGCCAATCATGTACGCACTCTCGTTAAACGGTAGTTGCCAAACCTTGTCGCAAACCAGATTCCATTCTTGAACAATCCCACCTTTGTACTGAACCTCCGAGTAGTCGAAGACATAACCATCGAAACAGGTATAGTTTGCAGTGATAAGAGGATCACGAGCACCTTTGTAGAATTCAAAGAGTGCCTGTATGGTAATGTTGGTAGGTGCCCTGCCAGCATATCTTCGGCACTGTCGAAAGTGATTGTTCGACTCATCGATGGGACCTAAGAATCGGGCCACGTGTGTGAAATTCCAGCTTTGAAACCAGACTTCTAGTGCAAAGTCTGCACGGCAACGGTGACGCGGGACGGAGTTGAAGAAAACGGAAATGATCATATTATTAGAGAAGGAAAGAGAGGTGAGAAGAATAATGCAGACCTGCCACGCACCTAGCCCACCAATAAGAGTCTCAAAAATTTGGTCTATCTGGGTATCATACATTAGTGTTTACGAGGCAGTTAAACCCAGCCACGCCAGGAACACATGGGTCTTTCACGTGTTTAAACATCGATTATGGAGGCATTTATCGCCTATTTGCATTATATTTGAATCACGCAGTCTCCTGACAATACAAGCGAAGAGAATAAACTACAGCAATAATAATGAACACTTATCTGTGTTAGTTACAAGCGACTCTAGAAACTATCGAAAAATGCTTAAGGGAACCGGTGGCTTTATTGATGACAGTGGAAAGCGAACCCAAATTTAATGGATTATTATCTCGATCAATGCCGCTAGTGACAAACTATAGCGGTGCGAAATAAGTGCATGTGCTACGGATGGGAGGAGCTCTGACATCCCATAACAGAAGGGCTAAGAACGACGTCTGTCTTCGCCATTTATCCTATCCCCGTGTTCTGCAAGAAAGCTATTATCAATAGAAGCGACTTTAGCCGTGAAGCCCCCAAAAACGCTCCGTAGCGGAGATTCCTCTAACATACCTTCTTAAGGAGACCTGCGTTCCAACGCCTGCCTGTGGGCAAGGCAAAGCTCGGCAGAACCTCTTACTCTGAATTTAGTTTCCAAACCGGACGAAACTCCAAGTCCAGTCGAACTGCGAAGAGGGACCAGTGACGTGGTGGTCAAGCATCTCTTCAGTTGCGCTCGAATTTCGATGACTTGCACGGTTAGCACGTAGGTGCTCGAAAGAAGAGAGGGGTTGTGTAACACCTTGTTTGTTCTGACTGCTGGTTTAATCACTTGAGTGGTCTTATTGCCCTAGCCGGATTAGCTAACCTCGGGGCCATGCCAGCAGCCCCCGATCACTCTGTTTCCAGAATATCTGTATTCAGCCCTAGTATTATGCATTCTTTTCATTCAAGGAAGTATTGAAGAGCTACAGCAGCAGTGTACAGTATTCCTCACATTCATACTTCACTACTCATTTCCATCGCATTATGTATCAAGAGAATTTGTGCGGCCATAGAAGTAGATAAAAGGGTTAAATGAGCGGTTGAACAGGTGTTGGAAATGCTCACTCATAATGCCTTAGGGATATTATGATGAACACGCGATGAGATTTAAAGTATCATTAAGGTTTCCCATTAATGGCCATAAAATTTAACACCGACAATTTTGTCAGAATGGCAGATGGTTTGGATCATCTAAATGTTGCCAATGCCAGTTGTGCGGCTTGATTTCCACCACAACTAATTAAAGCTCATTTAATTCTTTTGGCCTTCTTTACATGAAAACTTGTCCTGATTTCTTTACTTTGGCCAAAAAGAGCCAAACTATGCTTGTCTCTGATTAGCAGCCCTAAACGACGATATTCTAGGCGTCACCTATAAAATCCAAGAGTCCGTTCAGTGCTTATAGTAATAAACTCGACCAAAGCAAACGGCATTTGTTTATTTAATCAAATTGAATGAGGTTTGTTATGATTGCGCGGGCTGTATTTGAATGTAGGGCTTCTTCTTCAGTGTGTGCGGTCTGTGCGCTTGGGCTATTGACATCGTGTTCTTGTGATAGCGCATTTGATTAAGGCATTAGTCTACTTCATGTATTGTGCTTTCTAGCTGTCTTCCTGCTTTTACTGTTGAGTGTGTATTTAAGTCTACTTCCTTGAAATATTTCCTTGACGCTCCACTTTCATACACTGTTATCGTCTTCGTTTCTAATATCTTCCTTATTTATTTGATATGAGTTAGTTTTAGTCTTTGGGAAATCTGCATACTCTGCTGACCTTTGAATCTCCTTTACTTTTTGAGATACCTAGCTTTTATCTGCGCACTTCCAACATGCCTCGGGATTTGATAACCCTACAGCTTGGACAATGTGGCAATCAAAGTAGTTTATAAAATACTTTTGTTTTTTTCAAAACTGTGTCATTATTATTTATTCCCTTAAAACTTATTTATTCCCTTAAAATTTAAGTTGGGATGGAGTTTTGGAAACAGCTCTGCGCGGAACATGGCATTAACCCAGAGGGCACACTGGAAGAATTCGCTACCAATGGCACAGACCGCAAAGATGTCTTCTTCTACCAAGTTAGACGAATTCGTAAATTGATTAGAAGACATTGTTTGTATTTCTCTAATATTTGAATACTTTGCCCTTCTTTTCACACGTTATGAATGTCTCGCTTGTGGGAATGCCACCCTACAGCGATTGCTTTCATTTCTATAGACATATGGGTAATTGAATGCTACTATTGCTTTCCACTCAGGTTGCCAATCGGTTTCGTGTCTATCCCAACTCGGTTCACACCGTTCCGCTTTTCATTTAGGCTGACGACGCCCACTACATTCCACGAGCAGTCCTAGTTGACCTTGAGCCAAGAGTCATCAACACAATTCTCAGTTCACCCTATGCTCGTCTCTACAACCCAGAAAATGTTTATATGTCGAAAAACGGTGGCGGTGCCGGTAATAACTGGGCTGCTGGCTACACACAGGCCGAGAAACTGCAAGAGGAAATCTTCGACATCATTGATCGCGAGGTCGAAGGCAGCGATAGTCTTGAGGTGAGCGCCAATTATTTCCGAAATTTGTGACTGCTGCCGTTTGTCGTTATAGGGCTTTATAATGACCCACTCAATCGCTGGCGGCACAGGATCTGGTGTGGGGTCGTTTATGCTAGAGCACCTTAATTCTCATTTCCCCAAAAAACTCATCCAGACCTACTCGGTGTTTCCGAATCTTGAGGATACCAGTGATGTAGTAGTACAGCCCTACAACTCTTTGCTCACGCTGAAGAGGCTTACGCTTAATGCAGACTGTGTGGTGAGTCATTCACCCCATTTTTAGTGGTATAGTACTTTTGTTTAGCCGGTCGACATCAAAGGAGAATCTTGGTAGACGCGACACCTTCATCGCCCCACTCTTTTTCGACAATCTTTTATCTTTAATCGTTTAATTGGCGGATTTAGACATCTTTTCGATAGCTTTATTTGAAATAAGGAATCCAACATTAGATTAGTCAAGTTTGCCAAGCTGTAGGGTCTTAACTGCTACGCTGTACTATAAATTGATTTCGTTTTTCTTTAAGTGAAATAAGAGCTTGGCTGACGCTTTGGGCATTGTATTCTTGTTTGTTGCTTCTGTACCATGCCTATTTAAAGCACGTTTTTCATTATTATCGAGGTTCGATTTCATCACCGATGTTAGGTACTTTGATCGCCAGCTGATTCTTAGGTTTATTAGTATTGATCTCAAGATTCAGAGATCGCTACAGCGGACTGTTTTTTAAATAGATTATGCAAACCGCAATATTGTTGATTGTTTAAACACCACTCAGAGGCTGATCATTCACCAAGGCAATCCCCATGTCAGGAACATCCGACACCTATTTTTTTTGAGATCAACCGGTCTGTTTGCGAAACGAAAGTTGGTACTATAAGACCTATAAACAAACAAATAAATATTGGCGCTTCAATGAGGAGATTGGTAGGTTCAGATGAGTTTGTATCGCTTTGATTATTGTGTTCTGCCTCGCGAAAGAGTATGATGGAATACATCTGTCACTCCCCCCCCTGATTAGGCAACCGTTATTTGGAGAGGGTATTCCCGGGAATATTTTTGTTGATTACCTATTGTATTGATCGCCAGGTGGTTTTGGATAACACAGCTCTGCATCGGATAGCCACAGATCGGCTTCGTTTAGAAAATCCAACTTTTGCGCAAATCAACCAACTGGTGAGTTTGCCTAATGCTTGTAGTCCTTGCAATTTATGAATCTCTGGTTCAACTCGGGCTTTTTGGCGGCCCAGTACATGCAATGAATTTTTTCATCATTTGAAATTAAGTCAAATCCACTTTTGTTTAAGCCAAACCTGTCAAGAATTGTAGGAGAGAAGAGTTTATCTGAGTGTTTTCTTAAGCGACCGTATCATCATCGTAGATATTGGTTCACCATTGTGGTAAATGGTCTTTCTCTGTCTTGATTTGAGCATCTTCGTATGCGCTTCCTGTGGTTGCCCTTGCCGCGACCCCAAGTTACGCGAGCAAATTGAAATTATTCAAGAAGTAGAAGCGAAGATCATGGGGAAGTTTCCCTTCACAGGAAAACGCCCTTCCCAAATACAATGGCAATGATGGTCTTCGTCCACCGTGTCCTCTGTCGATTTGTCGCAGACTGACTTTTGGTCATAGACGGATTTTTTCCAACATTGAGCGGCCAATTGTAGCGTTGTTTGCTCCCATGCGATCTATTTTATCATCAAAGCCGCTTAGTTTCATTGTGGTAGATTATCGATGGATTTGTTCACTAATGGTCACGGTCTGTCTACCCTGTACAGCACTGTTCGAAGGTTTGTTGGATAATACCCTTCTCAAGAAACGGCCGGGACTGGTGACTCAGTGGGTCCAAGGAAGCATCTCATCGCTGAAAAATTTACCCATGTGGAAACTTTATGCTGGACCGTAGGATAGAAGAGGGAGATACTGTTACTCTCATCCTCTTTATTGCTTTGAGGCTTTATTCAAGCACTAGGTACCACATTTTTAATCCGGCAAATGGGGGCCAGGGTGATTAAAGTATCCAAGGGTAAAAGTGAAGTAGAAGTGATAACTGACGCTACAAGCACGAATGACAGTTGGATAGTATTGTGCTGTCAAATGATTATAGATTGTGGCATTTGATTGTGGCCATTTTAAAGAACAGGATGTTTGACAATTCTTTCTGGTTGTTTTTTTATAAAAGTTGCACTAACCTGCTTAGTTAACTTCTCGGAGTTTCGTTGTGGTTTCATATCTTCTCTGCCTTTCTTTGTGACACCATGCTTTTTTAACTTCCTATCCTTACAGCTTGAGGGTTTCACCCCTACTTTGGTGTCTTCCTACCCATTTCGGTTTATTTCATTAAACTCTTATTCCATTGTACTACACCTCAAAGTTGGTTCTTTAAAGGTTCAGTCGTTTATTGTAAGCGCCATTCTTTCTGGGTTTCTCTTGGCGTGGTTAGGATGCGTACAGGTCTGGAAGTACTTTTGTAATGTAGGGAAGAAATAGGAGGTTTGTGTGTTGTGTATAGTTCATAATAGCGAAAATAGCGCAGCTTGTGTAAATTTGTCGTCCTATCAGACTACAGCTTCTAGCAAAGAGGTGATCTACTTGAAGCGTGCGTGTTCGGAGCGCCATACGGCTTTGGCGTTGGAGGAATTCGTTGATGGTTGTGGTGAGCAGATCTTATTACAAAGCTATGGATGACTAATGTGTGGCTTATGAATGGGGTCGTGACTACCTGTCAGGATTGGGGACACGCCTAATTTGCTTGTGCATTCGCTTTGTTTATCCTCACAATCGATCCGCATGCCTGCATCCAAATGGTAGATGCAGTAATGGGGTGAACATCACAATTGGCAGCGCTGCCTGCCACTGTCACATGGGTTCTATCGTAATTTTCCATTCTGTGAGCGGCGTTCCTCGGATTTCCTTTCTCCGTCATCCATCACAGCAATGTTTGGTTGGATTTTAACCACCAGGTGACGGGGATCATCTTCTGCTATCCCATAGCAATTGGGAGGTTTCTCCGCATTCATTCACATTGATGGGACCCGTAGTATCGTTCAGGGTCGCGTGATGTGCTAGGTGCGTTCATTTAATTGGTGCCACAATGGTAACCTCTTAGGCCCAAATGACTTTCCGAAATGCAGTGTTTGTGAATAGTTTTCGCCACCATTTTCTTGCAGAGGACTTATTTTCTTGAGCATTTTCACGAGGGAAGGCTATGGATTGATTAGGCGCCCAGGTTCGAGCGTTTCATGCGCTGAGTGTTCGCATCAGTGACTGCTGTAAGCTGAAAACTGCTGCAGATGGGACTGTCGTTGTCAGAGGTAGCATTTGCACCAATCAAATACCTTCCACCACGCTGCTCAGCATTCTATCGTCGTACTGTGCCTGGTATCTTCTCGAGGCAAGAGAGGATCTTCATGGATTGGACGTCCTCATTTACTAGTAAACTTTACCACAATCTGCTTAGCGCACGAACGCACTACTACTGTAGCTTGTCATCTTGGTTGACGATGTCTAAAATAGACTAACTCTCGAAATGCGTGTCGACCATAAGTATGGCTAATAAGAAGAAAAGCGGCCGACGTTATGCTCTCGCGTAGAAAGTTTCAGCTTGGTCTGAACGTATTTTTACTGAGTTCATGCGGTTGCTTGTTTCTTGCTGGGACATTTGCCGCAGTACAAGGGACTTTTAGTATTTTTCCACCATTTTGCAGGTCTCTAAGGTGATGTCAGTGAGTACAGCAACCCTGCGTTATCCCAGCTACATGAACAATGATTTGATTGGCTTAATCTCGCCGTTGACACCAACCCCACGTCTGCATTTCCTCATGACGGGCTATACACCGCTGACGACGGAGAAGGAGGTGGCTGAGGTGCGTCGAACTACTGTCTGCGATGTGATGCGGCGGCTGTTGCAACCGAAGAACATGATGGTGTCGACCTCTGTGCAACGCAATGTTGACCACTGCTATATTGCAATTCTCAATATCATTCAAGGTAGGTCGATTTGACCCCCGTTACTTTGTGAGAGTGTACCTTTTATGGGAAAATTGGTCAGACTCTGGGCTAAAGCCCAGCATTTTAGGGAGCTTTGAGGTACCCTCTCCATGAAAGTAAATCAACATTTGGTTATAGCTGAAATTTTAAATCGAATTCGTATCTGGCAGTGTTTGAGCTAGTCCTGGAAAATGCCTTTGGTTTCACCTATTTTGTTTGGCGACCTTGTCCTGACCAGTCTGAAGTAGGATAATCTTTTCTGCTAATTACTTCGATCTGTTCCTAAGGTTAGAAGGTATTCTCCCTCACTTATGAAATGCGCTTCTTCCAGCTTTTGTTTTTCCGCTTCACACTACTTCATATTACTATCCGGCCCCCTCTGTGCTTTGTTACCGGATTTATAGCATAATGAGGTATCATTATTTGGTTAGACAGCAGAAGTAGTGCAATGGTTCTGTTCATAATGGATTTTGTTTCGTTGACTATGGGTCTCGCTCCACTATACACCTCTTTGAAGCGCTACTGAAAACGGTCTTGTCTCACAAGGGATTAAGCTGATGAAAATGTAACCTATCTCACTGGCACCAACGTAATGCCTTAGTTACTGCTAGTGCCAGCCTTATTACTAATTTACCGAGGGGCTAAGAAACTGTTTACGTAGGCGATATTAGAAGGGTTTTCCGTGTGAATGTCAGTTACTAATTGACCACTTCAATTGGCTTGCATTAAAACAATCTGCCTTGGGCTTCCTCGTCGTGTGCCAGGGTTTCTCCGTTCTCCACTTTATTGGTTGGACTTATAAGCTTGGGTGCATTTGGAAACCGGCACATTCCAGGCTTCTGGTATTTCTGAAGCCTATTCTCCTCAACTCGTGATCTAACTGTTGCCAATGCTAAATGGTTTTACAAACTCAAGCATTATTTTGCACTTTTCAATTGGTATGCTTGCACGAGATGTTAGACTTGTGTTCCGTCTGTAGCTAAAGTGGATTAATACGCTTTTAATGTAGTTTCAGTATACTTTAGAATTCAGCTATATTTTGTTGACGGATTTGTGAGATTCGGGTTCGTCTGGGAGTCTATGCTTAATGAGTTTGGATTTCTTGACTTTTCAGTTACGATTTGTCCCTAGGACTGATCCACCTGGTATTCTCGAAATCGTGTAGGTTCAGTCTCCTTTTACAGGCGAAGTGGATCCAGCCGAGGTCCATAAGTCCCTTCAACGCATTCGTGAGCGCCATCTTGTCAAATTTATTCCCTGGAGTCCCTGTAGTATCCAAGTAGCTCTCTCCCGTCGGTCACCCTATGTCCAAACAGCACATCGTGTTAGCGGTTTAATGCTCGCTAATCACACTAGCATCTCCTCTGTAAGTCTGTTTCTCCATCTGTTTACAAAGTATCTCTTTTAGATTCACTTTCTAATCACTCTGTCCCACCTCTCCAGCTATTTCTTCGTTCTCTGAACCAGTACGACAGGCTGCGAACACGTGGAGCTTTTCTGGAACAATTCCGCAAGGAAGAGGTGTTTCGGGGGGATCCGGAGTTGCGCCAATTCTCGGAAAGTCGCCAGGTTGTCCAACATCTCATTGAAGAGCACTTGGCAGCGACCAAGTCTGACTATGTCCAGTGGGGAGCGCAGAAAGCAGCAGCAGCGGCGGCTACTGCCTCGGCGGCCCTGACTTCCACGGCCGGATAAGATGCTCACATTAAAAGTGTTGTAATTATTGCCCTATTTCTACTTGGAGTGAGAATTTTTCGGGAGAAAGTTGGGTAAGGTTCGGGAGGTGTCTTTTCGGGGAGTTTCTGTTGTGTCCAAATTGCGGAGTGTGATCCACGACTCGTGTCAGTGGGCGGTTCACTCTTCCAGAGTTTGTTTGCATCACTTTATTGGCTAAATTTCCCCAACGGTGTGGCATCCCAAGACTCCCTTTAAGGTAAAAGAAGGCATAGTACTGGGGCAGAATATACATTCAGGAAGCGGAGGGCTTGAGGGCTGCTCGTACGGCCCGGAGGCCGGCCAGCCGGCTAGTGTAATATGGCCATCCAAGTGGCCGAAATCGGCAGCTCGAACAAACAAAGTATTACAAACGGACCATCCAAACTTATTTAACTCAGATTCTGGAGGCTGAATAGATTTCGTTGGCAGACCTACAGCTGAACTAATTTTACGTCACCACAAATTCCAGCTCCGACTACAAATTGATCCCTATTTACGCGCACCGGGTTCAGTGTTTCACCCTTTCACCCCTGCCCTCACCCACCTGGAACATGCAGGCTGGTTAGGAGAGTACATCTTTTATTGGGTAAATGCCATAAAAGTACCGGAGAGTACGCGATTTACTGATTAGGAGGTCATCGGTTCAAGAGTTAATGGCGCCAAGTCGGCCACGATGATCATGTACGCTTAAAAGGTGTATCTAAAAAATCAGGTATAACGCGTTTGTGCATGAAGTGGAAAAGATATTCTTTGTGGGGAGTTCCCTTCACGTACCCGACATTTAAAACCTGCACCTCAGTCGAATATCTAATTGTGATTGAAATGGTACAGGTACGAAATTAATAAGCAAAACAATAAATCGTACCAATTATTTTTTGTGGCCTATTTACCAAAATCGCGTTTTGTTTTATTTTTTACACATTTGTGGCGGGTGCCTAAAACGACGCCAGCTTTGGATTGATTGGCAGATTCTTAAACTTCGTGATGAGGTCATGCTCGATCTTGGGAGGATGTCTGCGCTGTTGACTTTATGTCTAATTTTAAGCTACACTTTTGTCGCACAAGCATGGGATCAATCAGACCTCGAAATGTTCGATCTTATGGAGGAAATGAGCAAAAATTTTTATGACTTCCTGGACGTTCCTACTGTTAATCGGATTTCATATTTTCATGTCGTATTTCTATGATAGGCAGCATCTTCTGTTGAGATTAAACAGGCCTACCGCAAGTTATCGCTGAAAATGCATCCAGATAGGAATCCCAATGATCCAGATGCTGGTGTGAAGTTCCGCCAATTGTCTGTTGTTTACCAAATATTGAAGGATAAAGAACGGCGGCTGCGGTAACCACTTAATCCCACAATTTTGAGTACCTTTAGTTACGACGAGGCTTTGGAAACTGGCATTCCGGATTGGAGGACTCCTGTTTTTTACTACCGGAAACTGCGGAAAATGTCAAATGTCGAAATCGCCGCCTTGGTTTCCGCAGTTACTATCACAATTCACTTTGCTACACTTTGGGGTCTTGCGTTTGATAGACGGTGGACTTTGGTATGGCTATAAAATGCGTATTAAACTTTTCATCAGCGGGAACAGTTGGAAAGTCACATGAAACGGCACAAGGCCTCGGACAGGAAGAAGACAATCATCGATTTGGAAATTGCAGAGCAGCTTAAGGCCATTAAATGGCCTTCTTTTATGGATATTTTGCCTATTGCTTTAGTTCGTGGAATCTTCGGTTTCATTCTGGGTATCCCCGCCCGTTTTGGTTCATTGGCAAACATCCTCTGTGTTTCCCTTGAAAAAGCGCAGAGGGGGTGGGAAGAACAGCGAGGTAACTCTCTGTTTACGCATGCTTCTGAGGTGTTATAATTTTTGCATACCAACTTCATAAAGATCTCCTCTAGTGCCTTTTAGTCATAAAAGCGTTTGAAGTACTGTTGTGGTAGTAAGCCACACTTTCACGAATGATGTGGCTTTTACTCGAACAAAAGGCAGGCTTCAAAAGCCACTTCAGTGCTTTCTCAAAAGTTCTTCAGCCTTCCTTCCGCTTTACGGTTTGTAAAATTCGAAGGGAAAAATCTCGTGTTTTGGCGTTTGATTTGTTTGGACTTCAAATTTTTGATGTGTTGTATTCAAGGGTACATCCCCTCATAGGTAAATTTTGAAATTTGAGGTCAAATTTATACATCTACTTCTGTTTAACATTGAGGTTTTGTATATTTCTCGTAAAGTGCTCTCAAATTTTCGTTAGACACACGTTGTCTCTTACTTATGAGGTGTGTATTTTGCATTCTGCGGTTCTTTCAATACATTAGGCTGCTGTGGGCTGTGACATGTACGGCTTATTGCTTGCATCATAAGCCGTAGGCATTTCCATCAGTGCAACAGTCTTAGCTATGTTCTACCACTTTCCCATTATTTTGAACCCTCATAGTGCAAACTATCGGCAGAACTGACCCGATGGACGTGGTTTGGGCTTGTTCGCTTTGCTTAGCCGAGTTTAACCCTGTTCCATTACTGCAGGAGCTGTGCAAAATTTGCCGTCTTCTGCGGATTCGCAAAAATATGACTTTCTTCCACACAGTTGTGTCGTGTAGTGCCATGCAAAAATGTCTCCACTGTAGGTGTTCCTCACAGTGTATTGGTAGTCTTCTGGTAATGAAGTGGTACCTACCTTTGAAGTGTTGGGTAGGGGATCGGTCGAACCATTTGCAGTTAAATGAAGGCATTTTCACCTTAATTTTGGCTTACGGAAATGATCCCCCATCGCAAGTCAGCCAGGAAGCAAACAACTCGTTTTGTTTGGCACTTCTATATCCTTCGCAACAAAAAGAACAGCAAGCTATTTATCCTTCTCATAGGAGGATTCAAAAGAACACCGAAATGGTAGAATGCAATGGAGATGATATGAACAAAGACACAGCGGTAGCATCTCTCCCCTTTAGGCAAGACATCTAGTTTGGAATCGATAGACATACCAACTAATCAAGTGGCTCTATTACATCCATAGAATTAAGGAGGGAGCAAGAGAAACGTATTCAGCGGCGGGAGAAACAGAAAAAACGGCAAGCTGAACGATCCAAGACGCAGCATAAGCAGAACAAAGGTGTTGATTTCGACGACATTAATCCCTCTATATACCAGGTGACAAATCTAGTTGCTGAAACCGAGGAGCTGCTAGAAAGCACAAACTCTGGTGATGAGGCCAAAGACACTGTTTCAAAACCATGGAGTCAAACTGAAGAAATAGCGTTGATCAGGTTGACAAATAGGTATCCAGGTGGTTACCCCAGCCGCTGGTCGAAAATTGCCCAAATTCTGGGACGAACTGTCAATGATGTAGCTGCGAAAGCGACTGGAATTGCCAGTGGCTTAAGCTCTAGGGCTCAATTAAATCGTAGGCCATTCCGTGTTTTGGCATCGCCATACTTTCACAGCTGTTCTAGATGGTTTTAGCAAAGATCTAAGTGAAAATGAGGGCGAAAATGAGGAGGAGAATGAGGAAGATGACTACTACCTCTCGAGGCGGAAGGCAAAGAGGGTTGGAAAAACAGTTTTCAAGGAGCCGAAAAAGGAGGAGATAGCTGTTCCAGATGTAGAAGAAAAGGATAAAGAGTCTGGCTCTTTTGTCAGCCGTAAAAAACAAAAGGCATTCTCAAAGAGTAAACCTGTTGTGATGGTGGTGAGCCAAGAAGCAAGCGGGCAGTGGACACAAAAGGAGCAAAATCAGCTAGAAACAGCAATGAGTTCGTTTCCCAAGGAGACCCCTCGCCGGTGGCAGTTGGTTGCCGAATGTGTGCCCTCGAGGACGCTGGTGAGTTATGATTTTGAAGATTCTCTATATACACCCGCTGAAAAAAATTAAAAGTGGTACCGTCCTTAGTGTTTTTTGGATCTTTCAGGCCGAAGTAATCAATCGGGTGAAGTTTCTGGCTGAGAACACTAAAAAAAAGGCTGCAGTTTCATGACTAATTGATGTCTCTTTGTCAACAAAGTTTGATTAGAATATGGTTGTTATGCAGAGTGATTCCCCTTCTTTTCCCATTATCGCGATTACCTTTCAAAAAAAACGAATATCGAATTAGAATATCTTGTGTTTACTTATTATAAGTATACACGAGTATCCGTTTGGAAACAAAATTTGTGGGATTAGAATTGTTTTTTAGCTACTCTCGTAGATCCTTCCTCAGATAAACTACTGGAGAGTTTACTTGATCAAATCCTACCATTAAGGCAAGTGGTTATTTCATCGCAGCTTTTTAAGAAGATAAATAACTCAGGAAGTTTTTCTGATTTGTTCAAACGGCGAAATCTTAGTTGTGACAAAAAGTCAAGAGTCAAGGTTTTTGCGCCTCGTTTTTCCCCGTCAATTACTTTGACCCGCGCGGTTCATTGAATTTAAGGAAGTTTGAGACTCAGGTGTAAAGTTCAGCTTTTGTACATTCTTTGAATCTACTCTGGAGCTTCCTCCGTAACGGACTGGCCACGCAAAGCGTAATGCTTTTGTCATTCCATTGAGGCTAATTTGACGAATTGGTGAATGAACGAAAAACAATTTTGGTGCGTCACTAGACACATGTACCAATGGGGATAAATTTGCGCTCTTATCACGCACCTGCTTACAGTGATCGGGATGAAATGAAAATCGGTTTTTTCCACACAAGTCAGGCAGCCATCCTCGCCTCAGAGTGGCACGCAATACAATCCAACGTCGTCCTTTTCTAGCCATTCTCTCCGCTTTAATGTTTCCTATAAATTTAACCGTACGGAAATTCGGGAAACTCTTAAAAGGAGTCAAGTAAGAAATAGTGTCACGTACCGGGAAAAAATTAGTCATTGGTCTTGCCCATGGAAATGGATCCTCCACCAAATTAATTTATCAAACGCAAGGCAGAGAAGTTTCGTTGAACCTACTTATTTGTAAAACCCAGAACTTTACAGTACCTGGAGATGGGCCGAACAAAGCCATCGATGTGGCAGGCACGTAACTCCAAAGATCTGTTGGTTGAGTACTAAAGGACAAATGAGCTCAAACAAGACTGCAAGGACTTTTTGTTGACTGGCTCTCTAACCATCCGACATAGCCACGTATCAGTACGCGACACCCTAGTTTAGTGATATTGCTACCCACCACTATAAATCATAACTACACAATTTACGACTAGTATGCGGTTAATTTCACCATCGTCGAATTTAAAAGGCCCTCTTAAACTTTCATTTTGGCAAAATGCAGTGAGTACGAGTTAGCTCAGTGGAAAAACAAACGTGCTCATTGGGCGGGAGGAAAACACTGGCAGTTGTTATGGTGGTAGGTCCATTGGCCATTCACACCAAGGTAGTACCCATCGTAGTTGACCTGGTGCATTTGGTCCAGAACAGCATCCACGTTGAGCAAAATGTCGTTAGTTACCAGTTGGCCACTGGTGAGGTCATGAGGTTGAGCCAGAATCATCCATTGCCCGGTTAGCGTTCGAATGTACATCGTTCTGATTTTGAACAATGAAAGGGTGGGTTTAGAGTTTATTCTACATGAAATAGGGGAGACTGATTATATGAGCTAATAATGTTTGTACATGACGAGAGCTTTTCACTGCACAACAGTGGAATGAAGCTCGACTTTCTGGCTTCTAGCCTCTCCATGCGTTATGAGTGCAGACATTCATGATCTCCAATTCAGAGGTGACTCACATGCTTATTAACATCTATCCTTTGCAGGAACTGACAACTTCGTTGACGCTCTGAAGAAAGGTTACGTTTGGTATGGTAGTAAGCCATTTGTTGTGGTTGGTTAGATCAATGGAGATGCATGGCAAAATAACCATCAAAACCATGTTAATCGGTTAAAGAAAATGCCAGCTTCGAGTTTTACACCATAGCAACTAACGGTGCTGGCTGCAGGCCACTGCTAAAGTGAACTAGTAATCCAAACGGATGAAATCTGAAGAAGCTGAATTTAGCTTGCTAGGCGGGTTTGAATTGAAGTCAAATGGTTCTGTGGAAACTCATTAACATTCGACAAATCGTTACGATAGAACGTCGTCATGCTTTAAGGCATACTAAGCATAAGCCTCGACCATTCATCGTGATCGTGTTGTTGCAGGCGGGCCCATCAAATCCGATAGACATGTTTTACTTGTCACTGGCAATGTTGGCCCATTTTCAGGTCGAAGGTAATGTAGTCGTTATCGTTCTGAAGAAAACTCATTTTAGCGTGACAAGTGACAAGCCAATCCATTAATATGGTTTGGTCTGTTGGCAATCATTTATTCTAGGCCTATCAAAACCCATCCCAACCTACAATATTGAATCGAATCCCGATATTTGGGTGGGTAAATTTGGAACAGGAGAGTAGCTCGATGCATAGTGTAAAGAACGCAACCGAACAGTGTAAGTGAAAAAAAGGGAAGGGAATAGGATGAATGGACGAATATATTTTGTCAAGGCAGGCACTTAACTGGGCAGGTGAATGAGTTAATCTGGAATGGATGGCTAAAAAATGGATAAATCCAGGATGAGTTGCTGAACCTCCTTCCACCGCAAATACTCCCAGCTGAACCTCACCCGTCGTCTTGGTCTTGGCTTAGGCGCCTCGTCTGGGTAGCTCATTCAGAGATTTATTATGGCAAACTAGAAAGCTGGTTCACGGATAGCATTAATAATCTGCTCAGTATCCAATACCACAGCCTCTTCCGAGTCACATTCATGGCTCCACTAGTCTGCCTAAGCAAGGCTACACTTAGAAGCTGCATTAAATTCTGCCTTCCACAGATTCATGCAGCTGCTTTAATGGGTTTCCAGTGTTGAAAGCCCACCAGTGAAAAAAGCAACAACTGAGAAATTGAGAACATTAGAATGTGTAATACGGCGCAAGCCCGGTTAAGTTACCAAGTTGACACTTCATAGGGACATCGTGATTATACACTCGGGGCTTAAAAATGGATACACTATCATTGGCAACCATCGATGCTACTTGAATCCTTATCGATAAGTAATAGGGCATTCTTTTCTTGAGGTTTTAGCACTAGAAAACCGCGCATTTTAAAAAGTGCTGCAAATTAGTTTTCATTTGTAAATAATACTTGATCAAAAGTTCAAAGGTTTGCACAACCAGATTCCAAGGGCAGTATTTAAATATGTTTAAGGAAAAAATAAGCAACCAAGATATTGTAGAGACTGCACAAGCAAGCTAAACATCCAAGGCAGTTAGAGTTGCAGCATATTGACAGCGAGACTAGAGTATTAAGATGAAATGGGGATTATAATTTTGAAGTCGCAATATTTAGCTGACATTGTTGAAGGAGAAGGAGAAACTCTGCCAGCTTTAGCAATATCACGCACTTTCTTTTTGATAACCTACTTTATGAATAGCCTTAGGTGAAGAACAAAGATACGATACAACGAAACTATATTTTAGGGATGGCTTAGAGAACCGCCATAAGTTATTCCTTCATAAGAACTTGACTTTAATTTATTCTGTTGTCGAAAATCAGATCGATTCAAGTAATGAATTTTGGTTGAAAATCTCACCTGATTAGCTTGCTGCCACTGTTACGTAAGCTTCTGACTGAAAAGTGAGAAGTCGATTATTTGAACTGTGCTGCGACCGCATGGCACTGTGCGTCTATCTTAGGTCATGACGTCCTAATTAGCATCTTCCTTTCTCACAAAATTTTAAATGCGCAAAAGGAGACAGCTTGAAATCTATGAAGTGCCTACCCAATTGCGATCTTTACTGCTTGGTTTTTATCCAATGACGAAATAGTTAGCTCCTGCGGAAAAAGAAAAATGAAAAATTTTGCTAAAATACTTCTGTAAAAACATTTTACGGTTAGTAAGATTTTATGGTGACCTCGCATCATACTAGCAAATTATCGGCAAAGTATTTAGCCATCAAGTGAAAGCCGTGAATGAATATAGCGTAAATGTGCGGGAATAATTGTCTATTTGCCTATTTTCATCACATAAAATGTCAACAACACGCAAGAACAAAGGTAAGGCATTTCTGCTGAAGGCGCATTTCATGTTAACGGGGCTATAAACAAGTTCGTGACCGGGAGAACAGTCAGTGGCCCTGACTTTTAAGTAGGAGGCAAACCATGATTTTCCAAAGCGCATTGTATCAGAACAGATAACTATTGCAGTTTTTACCAATTGTTTGGCTGCGTCTTGAACTACTCGATTGCTTCCATTCCCTCAGGTTGTACTTCCATTCTGGGAGACAACCTTCTGGCTGTGCTAGTAGCATCCCCTCCAGCCGTTCTGCACGTTATTAATGCGTATGCTCTTTGATAATACTTTGTTTTGTTGCGGAATTAAAAAAATTGCAGGAAGCTGAATACCCTAGAGACTAGTCTTTTTTGGTTTAGTGGCCCAAAACCGGAGATAGTAAATGGAAGCAGTGAAACTACTACAAGGTGTTTTTGTTGCAATACATATCTGTTAAAATGTACCTTTTGGATCAGAGGCGGTCATAAAGTGCCACCATCGTGTTGGGTCGGACGTATCAGCCTCAAGAGAGGAAGCGTACAATAGAATCTCTTAATGTGTGACATGTATACCTCTTTAATAAGCGTCATAATTTGCTTACAGCTGCGCTCTACAAAAACCGTAGCAGATGACCAAGCCCAACGCCCTCATATTGAGCCCTTCGCGGCATATTCCAAAATTAGTAAGTCTTCCGTTTTCCTATCTTTTTTGCCCGAACATGGTACCCATTCATTCTTAAAAGTCCCAGGCAAATTATAAGGACGTACATGTAGCTACATTTTTTGCTACTAAAGGAAGCCGTCAATAGGATTTGGAAAGTCTTCTTCGAGGCCGCAGTTGTACAAATGAGCAACCCAGATGACCTCTGCGCGTAACTAACGCCACCTATGGTAAAAGCAGTGTAATTCTCGAGCTGGGATGAAAGAGCACCGTGAAGCATATGACAGAAACCGGCGAAGCCAGACTTACCTAGCAGCTACCCAGACTCATATTACATCCTCCGTTAGGGGATTTTAACCGTCCTTGATTGATTTATACCTCCTTGATTGGCTTATTCCCTAAATATTGTATAGCGCAACTGGATGACATTTCAGTCATAACGTTAACCTGAGATTGGTGGTGGGGCAAGAAATGTCTCTGAACCCAAAAAAGCCTACTTCTGCAATGCTTGGTCAAATTCTTGGCACGCACTGTCTCGACAGACAGGATGGCAGCTACCGATGGTTGTAAAAGCAAATGGAATTTGGTCAACTCAAGCCAATTATACGGAACTGCAAAGTTTTTTTGGGTTTGACAGGGTACTTTAGGCGTTTCCTTAGGGATTTCCTAAGATCGCAAGCCCGCTGCATAAGGTATTCGGAAAAGTAGACTTAAAAGAATGTTACACGGGGAAGAGAGCAGGATGAAGCGTTCAAAGAACTGAAGAAAATGCACCGCATTGCACCTACCCTAGTATTTCCCACCATTGAATAGAGCGCCTCACATTTTGTACCGGATGCCAAGGCGAGAGGAGAGGATACATCACCGCCCACTCGAGTACCAGACACAACATAAAAGTGGGCTGAAAAAGTGGAACACAACGTGAACTGCAAATTGTCTCCACACTGACTAGACATTTTCGACATTATCTGATAGCGAAAAAGATCATGGTAGGAACAAATTATATGGTACTGATCTAGCTGCAAACAATAGAGGAGCTAGACTGTTAAGTTACAAATTCGGTGCGAGGAACTGTAATAGCACAAATTCACATTGCAGTAGAGGAAAGAGAATACGTTTAGAAATGCAGTTGCACTCACACACCTGTTGTAGTAGAAACAGGTGGCATCGTAGTGAATGCCATATTGAACGAGCTTACGTCGGGTACCGATTTCTGCACGGCTCTGATACACAAGAAGCTCCTAACACTCTCTTATAAACCTACAGCAAAAGAGATGACCACGTTGAGCAAGACAGCCAGACAGATATGGCAGAACAGATCGATTATTTCCCTAGAAGATGAGGTTTAAATGTACCAAGAAAGTGTTGGGGCTCCAAAGCACCTAGTGGCCCAGGACTCATCGGTGCACAGAGTTTTCTAGAGTTAAACAAATAAGTGTGCCACAGGGGTGAAAAACGGCTTGGTTTCTCGAGCAAAAGGTGCTGGTGGCCTGCCCTCACTCCAGCTGTACCAAACCTGTGTCATACAACAGTTTGAAAGGGCCACACCACACAACGATCTCTTCAGTCCAGTACATACTTACGGGTTTTAGATGATAAGGGTAGGCATTGACATCCTGAGTCCCCTAACACTCACAAAATGCAGTTGTGGTAGCCGAGGTATAAGTTGTGAAGATACAAGATACTAAACGGCAGCTTTGATTTCTTCTATCGCTTTATTTTCAATGTAAAGTATGTGCAACCGGGCTAAGGAATCATGACGCTAATTTGCAACATCTACACCCTTTTAATAATTGTGACACAATAGGTCTCGTACTTGTCCATACGTTTTAAGGGCACGAAGACAGAGGCCGAAAAAGGAAACGTTGAGCCATTGCACATTACGATGTGCAGGTTAGTATGGGCTTTACATACAAAGTTTAGCCCCAAAAGGTTGGGTTATGCCAAAAAATGACGCTAAGATAGGAACCAATTTTGAGTCAAATAACGGCAAATAAGTTTAGAATAGCTTTTCAATTAACAGAATGTTTTCAGTGTAGTAGGTACGTGTGTCTTATTAGGCAACGAGCCCACTTTTTATATTTCATTAAACAAACTGACGCTCACTGCAAATTTGAAGTTTTAGCCTTTTTTACAGATTTACCAATTTTGCGTAATGTTAGTTTCAATAAGTGGTGGCTTGCCGCCGCCTCTGAGTTGGGTTTGCTCGTTTGTGTTCTTTTTTTGCACGCTTGCTTTTCGGATGATGTCGAGTGTAAAGTCGTGTGACGGAAAAAATACCTCCGTGGGTGAGATCTGAAGCACATCTCTACTTTGCGAGCTCATAGAATCATTCGCATACATGCTTCTGTTATCATTATTCATTACCTCCTTGATATCCGCGCTTTAATAATTGACTTATCTTTCAGATCATGATGACGAATTTGTTGTGCCTCACATGGAAATCGCCTGTACCCTAAATTCCGTTGCTTACATGCGTGTACTGGAAGAACCCTTCATGTATCTTCACAATTGGGAGACTTTGAGCGTTGGAGTACAAAAAGCGGCTATGGAAGCCTTCTTCGATGAAGCTCAAGATATCAAGAACTACTTGAACTCCAGCGAGGCAACCTGTGTGATGCCTGCTGAATCCACTGAAGTTGGTTCAAGCCAAGAATCTTGTGCTTCTGCCCCAGCATCAACGGAATCCGATCAACAAAAATCGCAGGAATAATAACAGGTGTTCCTTTGTAAAAGCTGCCGCTTTTTTGTACTTTTTCATCTCTATTGATCTTTGACTGATGCTCCTAGGCCAGTGAAAATCAATGATGTAGCTTCGCTGTCGTGTTTTGTAATCATTCTGCCATCAATTTCCTGCATTGAATTTGATCCGATTGTCTGACGAGTTGTATTGGGCTCATCTCTTTTACTCTCACTTCTTTGGACAGCATATTAGAATTTCTGGTGGATTTAGTCTTCCTTAATACAAAGTTTAAGTCGTTTCCGTAACCACGTTGTATTATCAATAAATACTATCTATCTTTGTCTTTTTGAAGACGGTGTGTTTTAAAGCCTGTAAGGTGTCTCAAGGGTCACAGCGGTTCTTGGCCTTGCTGTGACCTTGTTCTGCCACCGATCGGCGGTCTCATCTCAATTCATTCAATGCATCTAAGATTACGAGCTAGCTGACGATCCAGTTCGTGGTGGACCACTTTCAGACGCTGACGTTCGTTCCGATTCTTCATTTTCACTGTTCTTGCCGTTGGAGCCATTTGCGAACAGCGCTTCCATAGGGCTTCTTCTTTGCTCTTTAACAAAAAAAGGTATTGGATGATTACCTTCTCAAAATCCCCGCCTAGCTCGTGGGTGGGCTTACTGAGAAGCGTTCGCAACAAGTCCTCACGATAGCGGGGTAAGGCGCTTTGAATTCTGTGACCGTCAAGACCTTTAGGAGTTGAGCGTGTGTGTTGCATATCTTTCTTCAACTGAGATTAGTTTGACACTTCTTCGACATGTGGTTACTAAGGTTGCCGTGATTGTGACTGCTATCTGATTGGTTGATTGGTTCATTGGTTCGTGGCTTGGGACATGGAAACCAAAGTGTTGTTACTAGTATTTGTTCGTCAATCAACAATAGTGTGGTCGCCGATGATGCGCATTGAGCTATTTAAGATTTCAAAAGTGGTGTTAATGTATGTAATTGATGCCACTGATCAATGAATAAGGAGCCGAGACAGTAGGATTCCACTAGTTATTTTCCAGACCGTTCTCTGGCGGCTTGGAACGTGTTTTGATTTCGATCTCATGGGCTTCGGGAGCTGGTCCAACTGGATTAGGCTCTTCAAAATCCTTAAAAATAAAGTGGGAATCCCCATTGGAAAAGGGGTCTATGCGAGATTTTTGGTAGGTAATCAGTATTTCGATTGGGAAGTCCCGTGTTTTTTCCTTTCGCTTGGATTCGCCATCGATACTACCCACTGATCATGTAAATAATCTGGAGTGAGATTGCCATGGGGATTGATAGCGTCAACATATGGGAATGGGTAGTTTCTTGTGGCTTTAGCTTGCCAGTATATTGACGATGGAAATAAATCATAGAGTGGTAATTCGCTGTTCTGCAAATTGGCTACTTATTCCAGAAGTAATGCCGGTGGAGTAGCTCTGAATCCGTTTATGAGTTTACGCACACGAAAAAAATCGTATTAGGCCAGTTCAGAATGGCGGCACCAACAATAGGGGGGCCATTCTCAACTGCTCCAAATTTAAAGGCATTTTGGGAGTTGCATCGAACTGGCCAAGTCGCTTGGCCTCCTTCAGCTTGTCCACCTTATTGATAGCTGCCTCAGCCGCAACAGGTGCCTAAAACAAAAGAGGATTCAGGAGTCTACATCTGTGGCACCAGGATGCAAAATCAATCAAAGTTGTCCCCGGATTCACTAGCGCTGTGGTGGGGAGGTACCTGCCGTGGATGATGGGTTAAAATGATGAATAACCAATTTTGAGCTGTTCGCAATGGTTGCTGATGGAACAGGATCAAGCATGACCCGGAGCCCAAGTAATCATGCTGTAGTTTCTAATTTTTGAACCCTTATATTATCAAACTGCTAGTCGATCCAATCAAACGCGAGTTGGTACTTACTCGTTTGAGAAATTATTTTGATTTGGCTTCATTTCTGCGTAAAATAGTTGTCAAAATTGCTGCTGATTTCTTTAAGCCATGTTGGTAAGCCCAACCCATACTGTATAGTGAATAAGTATATTCCACCCAAGCACTGTCTTCTTTCGTCCTCAGGGAAGTCTTGGGACGCTACAATGGTGACAGCGAAAAATAAACACAATCTTAAAGGATTCCAGTCCTAATTTCTACTTTTGGGTGATAATTATTAGCAAGGCAAAATATATGCTAGAACTGACGTCCACATTCGCCAACTGCCCCAGTCCCGTGTTCTACAGGAAAGCTATTAACAATGGATGCGACATTTGCCAATAAACAATCTGCAAAAGCTTCGTTACGGAGTTGCCTACCGTACCCGCATAAAGATATCAATGATGTGAACGCACGACACCTCCATCTGTCTACTAGCTGGATGAAACTCGAATGGTATTGACCTAGCGCCTCTGAATAGAGAACAAAGTGGCAAAAAGGGACAGACACGGAACCCCGCCCCCACGGGACTGCTTTAATTCTCGCTTTATCTTCCACGAATCTGCTTTAAGGCCAGTGTTCCTACCTCTAGCCATGGGCACGCGTGACGGCCAACACAATTCCCCGTCCTGGAATCCATTTCCCTTATAGGACGAAACTGCAGATTCATCTGAATTGCTGAGAAGATTCAGTGCCTTTGCAATTAAGTAACTCCTTAGTTTCATATAAATTCGATGACTGGTCCTTCAATTAATTTGTGATGGCCAACGAGGGAGGTTGACCATGCAGTGCCTTGGGAACGACGTTCAAAAGCGAATAAGAGCTATATTGTACGATTGTAGTTTAACTCTTGGTTTTGTCTTAACAATTGTACCTTCGCCGGTGGACCGGAATCTGTACCATCCCAGTAGCCTCGGCACCTTGTACGTGTTAAACATATGCATTCTTTTCGATAATTACATATTCTTTCGTCCTCAGAGAAGTCTCGGGGGCTATAAATGGTACGAAGAATTCAATTCTTCCCACGAACCAGCTAAGCAGAGACCAATCTTGCCAGGAATTAAAAATGTCAATGTAATAATTGTGGTGTTTAAATACGCTTTGTAGGTGAGAGGCGGGAGGAGTCCGGAGTCAGGAACCCTCTCGTCGAAGATACACGCCTACCGCTCTCGTCCGACAGACTTACAATAAAGATGTCTCGTAGCATTCTACCTTCTAATAGCAGGGTGAGAAAAAAGGAAGAGGAGGAATGGGAAGATCGCCCCACAGTCAATTCTTGATTGTAAGGAAGAATTACGTACCATGTATATTTAACGTGATGTTAAAACATTAAGGTTAATTAATTAAAAATTAACATGAGAGGCTAATTTGTCACAAGCATCAATAACAGATGACGCGAAGGTCAAAGGCCTTCACTTTTTCCTTAATTCATTAGCTTAATTTAAGAAAAAAACGGTACAACTTAGTCGGCTTGGTCATCATTTAACATGTGATTAGAAATGCTTTTTAATGAAGCTATCATTAAACGCCCACAAACGATGTGCTTCTAGCCCTGTCCAACACTTCAAAGGCACGCACCACTTCACTGCCAGAAGACTACCCATACACTGTGAAGAAAGCCTACGGCGGAGGCATTTTTGTGGAAGAACAGCTCATTGAGAATCAGTTAGAATCGGCCAATCAATCAGGTGGAAGTAAGTCCTATTTTCGTAAATCGGTAGAAGATCTTTTGCGCCACACCACAAAGCCTAGCCGTAAGATTTCCTCACACCACACTTTAAGATGCCACAAACTGTTTTCTCACCACCATCCACATCATCTGTCCTCCTTTGATGACGCCTCTCTAAGCTTCAAGTGTTGGTCACCACCTTTTCTTGGCATTAGCACTGGACAATCACATAGTTACATGCAAAACAGGGTAAACAGTTGAGCAAAAAATCGAAGTACTATTGGGGGAAGAGAATTCTAGTCACAGAGGCAAAGCGTACCATAATATTTCAATTGTTAGCCAACTTGCTTCCTTAAGAAGTAAAATACTGAGAATAGGTCTGGATTTGCTCTTCGTCTAGATAAAAAAGGTCAATACTCATCTAATGGGGTTAAATTTTATCAAAATGTTTTTGCTTTTTCACTTTCTAACAGCTTCTCTTAATACGTGGATATTTTACTCGCATTATAACTTCCAAGTTTTCCATGTTCCATGCTACTTTCGATTACTATGCCTTCAGCGAAAACTCGGGCGTCAAAAATTGTGCGTTGGATGCTTTCAAATCCAAATAGCCCATTTTGCTGCTTATATGGGTACGTATTCGTAAGCAATTTGAACTCACTGGGAATAATTTACAATCCAAGATTCCACGCCGCTTTTCGCGTTACAAAATATATGTGATACTTACAAGCGGTCTAAGCAAAAAAAACGATTATCTTTCAAGTAGATGATCTGGTTTTCCTTGAAAGGATTCCACAATGAATGACATATCCTTTGGCATCATTCGATTTCTCTCCTTACTATGCAATCTTCAAAACATGTGCTGAATTTGCCGCATTTAATTATTTCAAATTGCGACAACGAACTTGTTATCATAATCTAATCAATGAGCTCTTTGCCATAGAGCTGGATAAGAATCAGTCCACTATGTTATTTTGGTCGCATCAGTAATTAGCATAACAGTACAAATTATCATAAAACACCCAGCCCCGTAATTTTTCGAAAAACTCGGCTCTTTTTAGCAGCTATTTTCGAAACAGTAGGCTGAAATACACTCCCAATCTCTCGCATGATATTCGATGGTCCCATTTTGGCTACGAAGCCATTTATGAAATCCCTGATAGAAGTCCAATCAACTTTCCTCTCATTCCGTCAATTTGCACTTTACCTTCGACATTGTTTACATCAACTCGGAGTACCCGTTCTTATCTTAGGTATCACATACCTATCATATACCGTAATCCAGTTTACTGTGATCAATAAGGAACCTGTTGATTTTGGCTATTTCAACAGTACATAGTTAATTATGTAACGTCGATTGCCCTAGATCGGAAACATATGTAGCCGAAATTCCCAAGAAAGGGATGGATTCAAAGTAATTGATTCAAAATTATTTTATGTAATCAATTATTATTTACTCCCAAGGCTCAATTTCCACGAAAAGCAAGACACGTAATAGCATCAAATTCCTGAGTACACCTGAACTACACTATCTCGCAGAGCAGGCCACCTAGTGAGCCACTCCATTTTCCACGTTACTAGGGCGATCAAGCAACATTGAAAGGAATCGAGCAGATCCAGAGCCGTCAAGGCCGAGAAATCTAACCTCGCCTGGAGGAGCGAAATGACCCTCAGAGTGCAACTGGAATTAATGTCCAATGCCTCTTGACTGAATAGTCATGGAGAGTTTTCTGGACGTTAACATAATTAAAATGACCATTACAGCAAGTTAAAACAGAGGAAGCACTCGAGTAAGAAGTTGGGGACACAAAAGGTCCCAACCATAATCTCGATGAACGATTAAAAACATCGATAAACATGGTGCTTCCTAATAAGAAGTGGGGAACTTTGGATGGGAAATCAGACGTTTAACTGATGCCAATCATGGCATTGAGAAAGTGTTTTGGTTTTTCCATACAAAGCAACCCAACTCACTGTTTGGAATTCTCATCCGATCTAACCTCTGTTCTGTCCCATAGTTCGAAGGAGTTCATCGACCCATCTCCATACTATTGTGGATCTACCATGTGTTTGATCTACTTGCGGCTAAATAATTAGTTGTGTGTTGTTTAAATGCCAAAGACCAAACAACAATCATGCCTACAATCTACCAACTTGGTGTACTTCCTCTTCTCAAAAAACAATTGGGACTGCGCGACCAGCCATTCTATTAGAGAAAGTCATTTTCTTGCTCCGAGGAGACAGTGAAAGTGGTACTGCTTCACATCATTGCAAGCTGAGAAATGGACGACCGTTTTTGCTTCGCCTTTTATCCTTGGGGTGTTTCACCAACCCTAAGGTGACGACTTTCACATTTTCTTGTTAGTAAGATGCGACAACCTCTTGAAGTGAGGAGATTTAGGTCGTATAGTTTGAAAGACATTACGTTCAATGGTAGTGAGGTCTGTAGCTACCTTGTACGTCATTGGGGAAGGACTTTGTGTAAATTGCAACAATAATTACTCGAAAGAATAAAACATTTTCTTGAACTTATTTAGGGCTTTTAATAAAAGGGCTAGAAGTTAAGATGAACTTTGATTTTAAAAACTTTCTGGTAGGACTAAATGGTACTATTTTGAAAGAACTTGAAACATGAGGAGTCCTTAATGGATAACGCGTTTTACATTGAGAATTAGGTTCACAGGCATTGCATTTTAATTTTAGCGTACCTGCCTGAACATTCTCTGTTCATTGTCCAAGTATATTTGGTAGTGTGCAGCCGTGCTGCGGAAACATAAATAGAGTCAAGAAGTAATACATTCTATTCCTGACCTCAAAAGATTGAAATATTCAGGCTAATTTTGATTAAAGCCCGAGGGCTGAAAGGGCTTGCTACGTTAAAGATGATCTGATAGAGATCAGTAGCAAGGGGCTCAGTGAAACTTGAGCAAAACTCAGGGTCTTCCTAGCATAGAAACTTTCAGTTCTCAATTAAGCATGGGATATAAACAATCACTATTAATGGCGGATGGGGACTTGTCTTTTTAAAATGAAGTACGTACCACTTGAGAGACAGAGGGAATAGGGATAGCTTACGCTTGCGTTAAATGCGAAAAAAATAGTCGCATTTCCGCTTTTGAAAATTTATGGTCCATAACTTTGGCATACAATTTACCAGCGTTCCATCGATAGGTTCCCAACGCTGCTTTTACAATGGACGCAGAACTTCCAATGGTTGCATTAGGAGTTTCTTAACACCAGAGAGCCTTGGATTGATACCGAGATTATCTCACACAGTCGGCATTTTTGGAAACTTTGAATGAATCGAATCAGTAGCTGAGGAAACATAGCACTGTAGCCACAGTGCCAATTCAAACGCGTCTGTGGGTATCAAAAGAATAAGAACACAGGGAATTGACGGAAAGAGCACCCTAGACAGCGAGAAAAAGAGGTGGATGCTTCTAACAAAAAACTACGTAAAAGCTGGCTGCTTCCTCTGACAACTTCGAAGCTAATTTGGGACCAGGTTCAAGCTAGAAAAACCTATCTTAAATGACTGGGACGCAGAGGATGCCGAAAAATTCAACTGAATAATACATCAGAGTAGAAACCATCCAACAGTTGGACTTAGCCGAGTCAAATGACCGTGATCAGTCTTGGTCATGTTGGATTATCTTGTCGATCCACTGCCAACAAATGGGGTCATAGTAATGGGTGATTTATTAGTTGTTTAGGGAATCCAACAACTTGATACTCTGCAACGCCACTTAGTGCTCCAAGAGGAAAAAACTGCCTCAAATCGGTTAGTTTTCCCATAAAGGTGAGGTTAATAAGGAAGAATTTATAGAACTATGTTTGGCTCGGTTAGGACTATTTCGTTTTATTGAGCACACATTACACGATTCCGCTTTCCACTATCAGGTGTGCAGTGCGTGCAACCATTGGTGCCAGCATTTCATCTTGATTTATGCTGGCTCAAATACGTTCTATCAAATCCCAAGTTTCCGGAGACTTCAGAAAGGGCAACAAATTCAATCCAGAAATAGCAGATAAGGCTATGCTAGAAATCGTGCATTATGATGAAATGGAACGCTAATACTACTGCATCCACATACTACTCTTACTGGGACTGATGTAAGAATGTTCTCAAGAATCCAAGTACGAAGTTGTAAATCTGGAATTCTTGCAATGTGATTTGGAAAATGAAAGATTTTCAAAGGAAACGTTGAATTTGTAGCATATGTTAGGAATGAATCGATCAGTTTACAGTGGCTATTTGACGGACCAGACGTTGTAGCGTCCCGAGACTTCCTTTAAGGCTGAATACATGTAATCCGGAAACAGAGGGGTTGGGGACTGCCAACCGGATAGTAAAACATGGTTGCCCAAGTGACCGAAACCGTTAGTCAGAACAAAGTATTACAGATGCTTTGAATTCTTGGCGAGGAACAAACTACAGTCACATGTAAACCTTGATTGTAATACTTTGTTTGTTCAAACCGCCGGTTTCGGTCACTTGGGTGGCCATATTGAACTAGCCGGTTGGCCGGCCTTTGGGCCGTGCCAACAGCCCCCAAGCCCTCTGTTTCCAGAATATATATTCTGCCCCAGTACTATGCCTTCTTTTACCTTAAAGGGAGCCTCGGAACGCTACTTTGATGGCCTGTGAATGCTTATATGATTGCGAAACTTAAGGACGCCATCCTCTACGTACATTTATTGCCCTAAAGATACTAAACCAGAATAACGTTTCTGTCTGCTTTGCTCAGAGTGGTTGTGGGGACATTTTCTATGGATTACCTGAACATATCTGATCACCTAATCCATAGCACAAAAGTATGCCATTAAGTAAATGTGCTGGAGGGGTCTGAGCACATATTAGCGAAACCCACATTAACGAAAGATGTATGAATGCAACAAGAAATGAACTAAAAGAGGCTCAGAATTAATTAATCATGATAGTAGAGTAGCTTGACACAATGCTTTGAGTTTATAACAACAAATCGCCGAGCTTAACATAAAGGATTTTACGCCAATTAAATTGTCTTGATCCGAGTATACTTTTATTTGCCATCGTTTTACTGACTAAAAATGCAGTGGTCAAGATAATGAAGTGCACATCTTCTTGCGTAAAACCAAAGCAGAAAATCGCCTCTAATTATAGCCTAAATAGTAGTATGTTGCTCGAAACTTTTAGGATGTTTGTTTGAAAAATTTGAGAATGCAGGAGCTGGTGACCGCGAACTTTATAAAATCCCGAGCGTAGGCTTGGTTTTATGGTTGCGTTGTTGTTTTTCATGTTTGACTCCGTATTTAATGAAGTTGTGACTCGCGAGTATCAGCCTCGAAACCGGTACACGTTTTCGCGTCGTAGGCTCTTATTCTTATATCATAAAAACCTTCTCAAGGCAACTGTATTCCTCTGATTGGCGTCAGCAACTTTGAATGCCACAAAAACCAAGCATTCTACTTGCATTCCTGTATTGATGCCGCATCACCTCCTTTTGACTGTGATTTTTCACCCCGTACGTTACGACTTGACTGGTCTATAACTCAGTCACTTTCTCTAGGTACGCCTAATCTGCTGCTGGTTGCTAAGGAGGACGGCTTAGTACATCTCTTCGACACCGAACAACATGGATCTGAAAGTCTACTAAAATGTTCGCTTTTCTGACCTTTAACGGCTACTTTCCCTAGATTATGGAGTCCATAATAACGCTATTTTCAGTGTCAAGTGGATCACTCCTGCCAACCAATTCCTGACTGCCTCTGGTGACCAAACCATTAAGCTAGTTGATTCAGAAACTGGTTTGGTTGTCAGTGTTTATGTGGGGCACACGATGTCTGTCCGCTCTCTCGCTCTTTCTCCGGAAGACTATCGTAATTCCCTCCTATTTCAAACCTGATTTCCTAGATGTTTTTGCTTCCGCTTCTAGAGATGGTTCAATTCGCCTTTGGGATATGCGAACACAGAACCCTGAAGGTGTAGGCAGCTCTGTCTACATCCACGGATGCCACCTTCCCTCCGTCGGGTCATCCTCCCGTCGTTGTAGATCGAAATCACGGAAATCTATGGTTTGTTCGCTCATCTTTCAGCCTACTTTTTAGACTGACTCACAGAGTGTTACCTCTGTTGTCTTTGCTAGAGAATTTGAGTTAATCTCCGCGGGTTCTACCGATGGGTATTTTCCACATTTCTTTGGTCCATTTTCTGCTAGAGCAATCAAAATTTGGGACATTCGAAGAGTTTCGTCTTTTACTAAAAACCAGCCGCAACCTATAAATTTCCTGCCTTACAATGGGATTTCCCGGAAACAGTGTGGTGAGTTTGGCTTAAGAATTGCAAAAGAATTATAATTCTTTTTCTGTAAGGTATTTTTTTTGTATTTATTAGGCTACTCAGATCTAGTCTTGGATTCAAACCGAAGGCGACTGTATGCCAGTTGTCTGGATCATGCTGTTTATGAATATGATCTTACTTCTGCCTCAACTAGACCAGGTTAGTTACCTAATTTATTCCCCTTCCATAATTATTTTGTTTGAAATGTTCGGAGTTTAGGGGTTAATTGCCCTTGATTATATTCACTCACACCGTTATTAGTGTTTCTCGGGATAAAGTTAGAGGTCACGAATAACTCGCTTATAGCATGAGTTTTCACTCGACCTTAGGCCAAGGTAGTGGGCAGCGATTGACTGGCAACAGCCAGTGTTGGAAGCGACAACCAATTTTCGTTGGAGATTTGATGGTCAAGTTTGACATGAGTACTGCATGTGCACAAACACTGTTGGTACCTAGCTGATTTGGTAAATTATTTTTTTTTGCATCTTAATTAAGAGCTGTAATCGGATCATTCCTTTTTTAGGAGGAAAGGGGGGTTTCTCAAGAACTGAGCAAACTTACCTCGTCAGGCCATTTGTTAGACTTTCTTTGTAAGCTATACAGGAGCTCATTCAGTTCCCTCTCCTAAATTTGTGAGGACATCAGAATTTATCACAACTGTTTGGTTTCCGGATTTTTAGTGCATATCACCATTTTTAACTAATTTTGGTTCCAATCGCGAATTCGAAGGTATACATAAAAACGTACTCATGATGTACGTTTTTGAAGGAGTCGGAAATAATAGGTGTCGTAGAAATTCATCAAATTCATTTACATTGGTTGTCATTTTTGTGGTTATTGATATTGTGATGGGGGTAATATTCTGGGTAGACTATTCTCGTGACTTATTAAAAGACTGTTCATTGGAGCTTATTGTTTTCCGTGAGTATTGCTTTCGTTTTTATAACGAGTGCTCATGGGAACTTTTAAGGCTTTTCGACACTAACCTGATCTTCTAAGAGGATTTCTGTACTGCAGAATGTCTACTTCGAGTAAACTGGCTAACTTCGACTGTGCTTTTGACTGTGGAACTTCTAGGCCTCCCTGAAGTCATACAACTTATGTCATTGTGGGGGACTTTTGGGATGTTGGGAACATGCTTTTATTCAGGGAGTGAAGGCTTCACGTATTCATTTGTCTGTTAAAACGAACATCGAATCGCTGCATGAACCTCATAAAACGTGCCTTTGGTTTAGCTTTTTTGGTCCACCTGAATGGACTTTAATTTTGAAAAAAAATACATTTTGTGGAGTTCCTCTTACACGTAGAATCTTGCAGACGGTGCTCCTTTACGCTACGTTCGCTCTCATCACTCTTTGCCTCACCTCTTGGCCCTTTTCCTGTTCTGATTAATGTTAACAAGGCGAATGCCTCGAATACAAAAGCACACATGTCCTATTTTTATTCTAGCGTTGATTGTGCATTTTAATAAACCATTCCTGCTATTTGCGACCTTGTTTAGGATTATGAATATTATAAATCGATCGCCCCATACTCATTTCAACAATTTTTACCTTAATCTACTTTCTCTTAGTTCTCCTCTACACTGGTCACCTCACGGGGTCCTTCTACATTAAACTAAGCCTCAGTCCGGACAACGCCTACTTGGCATGTGGCAGCGCAGACAGTCGAGCTTACATCTACCGAGTGGGTGCGCGCACCCAGCGACCCTTTGTACTCTCTGGTCACACCGGCGAAGTCTCAGTACCACGTTGGTCATCTCACGATCCCACTCGCGTAGTCACGCTGTCGGACACTGCTCAGCTTTTCATCTGGCGAATGTTCCCTGCCAGGGAGTACACGATGCCGGAGATGGGAGAGTTGATAGGTGAGATATTACTGGTGGGATTTGACCAGATGTTTACCATCTCAAACGTACTGAAACCATAAAGTTCTTTTTTTGGTTTGTAACATGCCGAGACTGCATTCAATTGGTGCCATTTGCGTGAAATTTCTAACTGAATACATGTCCCCAGCTTTTTTCATTTGGAAGAGTTATTCTTTAAACCTGTGAGTGATTCTATATTTGATAAAGTTCTATTGTGTCGAATCCATAGACTACTTGTGATGGTTTTTTTCTTAAATCTGAGACTTTGAATATGCGAAATGCATTATCCTTACCCTCCTTGGGATGGTTTGCAAACTTCATAAGTTCTTGCTTGTCGTCTACATTCTATCTTAGAATTTTTTTGCATGAATAGAACATTTAGTGGAAATCTCTCACGAATTCGAGTGTGAGATTTGCCATAACTCTACATTTTGTTGTGTTTGTCTTCAATTGTTTTCGTGTTCCTGTCGTTCCTTTTGAGAGGTATCCTGCGATCTTGGGCATGGAAACATTATTCATTCTCTAAATTGAAATGATTTGGGACGAATTGATCTAACTACTTTAGTAGTGCATTCATGGGCTTCTTTACTAGCGTTTTCGGTTAATGTAAAGCATTATTTTTAAAACTAGTGATTTTATGTGAAAGCTATAGCTTGGGCTACTTGGTTTGGAACGGTTCGGAATTTCAGGCGGTTTGGTGCGTAAGATGGCGAAACTGGGACCCTATAACCACAGTTACTGTGTTTGGGTAAGCGAATTTCTTAATTTATTTAATTGTTTTTTGGAATTTTGAGTTTTGGGAAATTTCTTCCCGTCTAAATTTAGGTTTGTTGGAATGAATTGGGTCTCAATTTTTCAAAGTTTACGCTTATTGGGAGTGTTTATGGTTGCTTTTTAGCAGTCATCTTCAGACGGTTAATTTGAACAAATATGGCTGTTGATTTCGACGTCTTTGACTAAGTGGGTTCTGTGGAGGAAGTTTAAGTTTCCTGAAACGGATTAAAAGCAGATACTTTTGCAAGACTGTCGTTCTCACCTCAGCGACCACATTTTTTGGGTAGGGTTGATGATTTTCTCGACCTTTATCCTCGTTCAACGAATTTTTATGTGTGAATGTCTCTTTCTCCTATTTGACTTGGGGTTGTCTGGGAATCAAATCCTACAACAAGGTGTCGAAATATCATGCTATTTCGACAGAGCTGTTAGCCAACAACTGGTAGGTAGGGTTTGTTTTGGTATGGGGAGCTTGAAGTGTTTTTGTAGGAATGGGCTTTTTCGACTTACTAGTCGTGGTTGTTATTAGAGTAGTTTTTTTTCACACCGAGTTGTATCGATCTATTGACTGATGACTACTTGGGCTTTTAGCAAACTAACAATTGCGTTACGAAGTGATGCGTGCCGTTTATTTAATTGACATTGAAAAATAAAAGGGTTGGTCATCGTGTGATGTGAATTTGTTGAACTAATTTCGTTCCTGTTTTGCATTTTGACTGAAGTTTCAGGATTTGTAATGGGTACCGTACATTTGCATTATCTATCACCTAAGGCACGTGCATGACTCATCTCAAAGGCCTAAATGCTCTGTCGGGGCATAGCCTCTCGTTTGAAACGTTGTTTAACTTATTACGTGCCAGCAAATCACTACCTGTTAGACACCTTCGAGCAACTGTCTACACTGGTTTGCCTCGTGGCGGAGGATTTAAAATAAACGCAATTTAGCCATGAAAGCAGCCTAACAATAGAAAATTTGAGAATCGGTAAGTGTAGATTGGAACACGCATTTGAAACATGGGTGGTTTGTGCTGATAATATCCAGGACAGTTAGCGGGTCGTCCAAATCTTGAAGTTGGCTATGTCAGTTTGAGTGACTTTATTGGCGACGAACGTAGGAGTTAAAAAATCGGCTCTGGGGTTTTGTGATACCATCACGGAAGTTTAATCTTAAAAGGCTGAAAAAGACCTGCTCATCTGGGTGCTGCTTATTTCAAGTTCTCGATTTCGATTTTTTTTGGGTAATCTTAGGCTTGACTGAGCGTCTCTCCCAACCTACGATCACTGCTGAGCATCAGAGAAGCCTCCTGGTTCCCGCTTCAGTACGTTCCACGTCAGTGATATTGGCAACAAAGTCTTTGCCAATTTCATCAGAATCTGGCGGTGGCGCGTTTGGCTCATCCTCCCTGCTGGATAGACGTAGAAGGCAGTTGAATATTCGAGACTTCTTGATGGATTTGCCACAAGTTGGTGATGTGAATGGTAGTAACCTTATCAACAATAACGGTGGTAGTAGGAACAATACACATTCGTCTATTCTTTCTTCGACTATAGCTAAGAGGTCAGTTGCTTAATTGTTGATCGTTATTTTATTTGGTCATTTAATTGAGTGGATTGATTGTGCCCTTTTCATGCATTCTCACATGCCCCACTCCTGATTGTCACTTCTCTCTTCATGGTGTTGCATTGATGTCCATGGTTAGGTTGTCACACTTTTAATGCTCCTCAATAACATCAACGGTTTCTGGGAGAATGCCTTCCTAGACAGATCTGAGAAGAAGCGATGAATAGAGCTATTTTTGCATGCAAAAGTAAATATATTGATGAATAGTTGTTTGAAGTCTTGGGGTAGCGTTACATTTAATTGTTGCTTTTCTCACTGGGGCAACCAAAACAGTCCGTACTTTTTCCGGTGTGGCTCGCTGCGAATTCTTTCCATAATTTCTGAGCGTCCCTGTAAAATACATATGCGTTAATCCATCGATACGGTACGGTACCCTTTAGTGTGATCTGCTGTTCTCCTTGCGCAACTTTCATACTATAAAATGTTGGTCGAACCTGGTTAATGTGACTCGGAGCAAACCAGGTTAAACTTGGTTCCAAAGATTTAAATATTTTTTCGTGAAATTCGTTACATAGTAAATTCTGGAAGAGTGAAAATGCGATCGCGGAGCATATTCCCTGGCAGTGGTTTCAAAAATGTGGATCTGGTAGCGACTGGTTGTTTTTACTTTGCTATTGTTGTTTCAACAGTAATGCAGCAGGCGCGGCGCTGCAGATGGCACGCACCCCCCTTGCCTCGGGCTTACGAATTGGTCATTCCTATCCATCTTCTCGGCCCATTACTACTGCCACTGTTGCCATAGTTACTTCTTCGTCATCTCCACCATCTTCATCGATGCCTTGTGAATGCAATAGCAACGCCAATTTCTCAATCTGCAAGTTAAAATTTAACATTAGAATTTTGCTTTGACTTCTCTTTTACTCGCCTCATAGGCTGCTTTGATTGTTGCCATCACTTCATTTGTCCTATTTCCCATTGATTGATTGGTGAAAATGGTAATATTTTGTTTTCAATAGAAGGTCTGTTTGACCATCAACTGAAATAGATCCCGCGTATTAGGCCAACCTTTCAGCCTGTAGATTTACCGCAACCAAAACTCCTTTAAGACGTAATTATCCTCTTCATCTCACTCCCGTTTGACTGGCGAAGAGGTTGTGTCATGTTTTCGGCACCCCAACTTGCTCAGCTTTTATCGATTTATTTCTGTGCGTCTTTCCTGTCTGGTTTGCCTTCAATAACGAGTTAAACGTTTCCTCAAGTTAAAGCAGCGAAACGCAATGCACTTATAAAATCATTGAATGGGTGCAAAGAAGCTTTTTATGCCGCCTTTCACTGTTGAGAGGTTTGTTTTAATGTTCAGCCCATTTTACACGTGAGTGAGACTGTCTAGTGTTAATAATAGTAATCGCTTGAACATGGATGTGAATTAGGGCAAGTATGGAGGTAATGGCGTCTCTTCATCCCTCTCTCTCTGTTTCGTCCCAGCTGGAGTTACGAATCTCCCTACGGTGAGCCATGTTATATGAGGCCTTGAGTTGTCTTTTGCGAATAACAGGACTTTTTCCAACTGATTGGGTGTTGCCTTCGGGTCATGTTGCATTGAGCAGATTGATTTCGGTCGTGATTGTTTGACCCTTAGCAAATGAGAAATCACGTCCACAGCTCAGCCCACCACACGCACACGCTATGACAATCTGCCTTCTGGGGATGAAGTGTGCTGCTAGTAATGATTGGACCGTTTGGGCATCAGCGATGATGTTTGCTCGCTTAAGATTGGGATGCGTCATTTCTCACCTCGGGCTAGTCGCAAGAGGTCTAAAAACGGGGCAATTTTGATGTGAAGGAAATGAGGTGGAATTGATGGTTTTTTGAGGCTTTTCTTAGCTTCCACAGCCTTCTCGTCCCAGCTGAGATGATTTTAAATCAACCTTTTCACAATCACTTGCGTTAAACAGCACCAAAAGTTAAGTGGTGCGTTAACAGCTAAAAGTGATGCATCTATACTTGAGCAGTCCATTGCTAAAAGCAAATTTCTGAAACACTTTCGTAACCAGGGTGAACTTATAAGCTGATAAGCAGGTTCAACTGGCCTTTAATGGTCTAAGGGTTCGAAACAAGAGAAAATGGCAGCTTGAGGCATTCGTCCCATTTTCATCTCGCCGCTGACCAACTTATATCTGCGTTGTTGCGCATTTGGGCAGCTTTTCTAGGCGGTTCTTTTGAAATTGTTCCGTTTTTATTCACCTTTCGGAAGTTTTAGATGTCCAATTTAGTGAAATCACTCATCTGCTAGTTTCCTGGACTTTAATTTTTTTCGGTTAAAATACAGTCTTTTTTTCAATTTGACAAAGTTACCAATTTTTACAGCCAAATGGGATGAAGAGGACGTTGAGAACAACCCTCCAAATAGCTCTAGGATCTCAACGGATTACCATTCACACCGTCAGTGTCTTCAACAGCACTGCATTTATCACCATCCGGGTTTACCCAGGTCCACTGGGCAAGGGGGGGGATCTTGGCCTTTATCTGACATCACCAAAGCACTGGTGAGTGTTGCTGTTTAATCTATGTATTACCTATTTCCTATGCTATTAGTTGACTCTGACTTTGGTGCTGTAACTAATTGATCCTTAACTCCACTGACAAATTAGGGAAGCCGGGTAAGGCGGCTTTTCCCGCTGTGTCGAATGATACTTAAACTGCTTTTTTGAGTGCGAAATGCTGGACCCCTTTATCAACTGCCCGTTTTAGTTGAGGTGGAATGTTATTGTATTGGCGTTACGGAGGCCTTTCCCGACTCACTTGCTTCGGTTGCTACCCCCCTGTCATTGATAAATTTACTTCCTGATAGAGCTGTGAATAGCCCTGGCTATCTTTATTTTCATTGCACCTCTGTTTTCCAACTATCAGTTTCATTTCCCATGTGGTCTTGTGGTTTTTGAATGCTAATGGGAATAGACTACATTTATCACTTGAAGCAATAAATGAATTGAGAAGTTGTTGAAACCTCTTTCCGATTGATTGACTAGCTCCATTGGTTTTGAATACAAATTTATTTTGCACACCAAGTTCCCTCAACCTCTTAGTTGTAATTGGTTATCTTCCGAAAACAGAACAACTTACAATGAATGCGTCTGTCATTCGCCACATGCAAATCATGATTCGGTGGAGATGCGATTATGTCTTGGTGTATGATGGTAGGTCGTTTACGCATGTCTATGGAATAAGGGCATCCACTGTGCAGTCATTTGCGGCCATAAAACCGGATGTTCTGCTTTATTTTATCTCTCTCCCAAACCAAATTTCGCCTTCATGCGATTTTTCCCGTAAAAAGTGCTTGTTTTATTAACCGCTCTCGTCCTCGATCATTCGGTCGTCCTCAGGTTCATTTCATCACAGTCTTCCCAGTTGGAGAGAGTTGGAGATGAATTCTACTATCTGTTCTTATTCATTTTTCTTGACTCAATAACAGATAATTCATTTTTTTTTCGTTAAATAGCTTATACTCTAACGAAAAGTAATTGGCAGTCGATGATTTCCAAGCATTTGCCTTCAATGCGGTTTACTGACTAAAGTCCATTTATTTTGATCAAATTGCCGTTCTGTAATTGTTGACACGGAAAATTAATCACTACAAGCATCAAGGTCTGGAACGGTGCTGTTTGACGGAATGTTCATTTTAATTTTATGCATTGGCTATGGAGACCTTTTGAGGTCACTTTTGGATCAGTTTTCAAGCCCCAATACACGGCTTTTTCTAGGCTCGTAGGTTACGTTGGTGGCAGTGCTGCGGTGTACATTGAGTTCGCGGATATCCGCATAAGTACTTCTCTGTCAACCCAAAGAAGTAGCCAGTTTCATTGAATTCATCAGATTGGATGCATAAAATACATTTAATTTAACCTACTGGGGGCGGTTAGACACAAAGGGAACTTCTAATTTTGTAGGCTTAATGTGGACAATCATCGTCGCAGTAGCATACGTAGTAGTGAGTGGCAATATTGCGGGTAACATGGCAGTACTTGTGCCGATGCGACAGCTTATGTCCGATCAACGAAGCTTTCTTTTATTACCTGCGGGCATCCTATCGTCTCTATTAGAAGAATTCCGGCCCACTACAGTGACGTGAAGCTGCGCAGCAATGAGGCACTTAATGAAGTATTTTAAAGCCGGTTTGACATCTTTTATTACCGATCCTGCTCTTGGCGTTTTCTAGCTCATAGCCTCGTCAATCGTCCCAGCTACCATTCAGCTATCGCGTGTGGCTTTTTACCTTGGACACTTGATCTACGAATAACTTGTCTTAAAGTTGCACAGGATCCGAAGCTTTCTGGGTAGTGAGTGGTGAAAATAAACATGAATACATACAAGTTCAGGCAGCACACTGATCACTAAGCTACCTCTCTCCTTTTGACTAACGCTGTGTGAATGTTTTCCAGAAACCGGTTGAGCACTGAGCTGTGTTTGGGTAGTAGGAAACTGCGTGATAGAGTAGCCGTGGTTTATATCCCTTGGAATGTTATTTACGCCCTCACAGCCTCCTATTTAAACTATTTCAAAATCGTTAATGCCATTGACTTAACTGGGGCTATTTTCGACACTAGTCACAATCTTCAAGGAAACGACCCATGAGGGTGGATGATGGAGATGGTGAAGAAATGGAAGACCATGAAAGCAACATCGGTTCCCAATCTCCGACATGGAGCAAACATTCCACCACTACCGAGGCCTCCTTCTCCGCGTCCTCCTCGGTTTCTATGGGAACCGGAAGTCTCAAGGGTACACCTAGACATCGCCGTAGAACCATGGCTTCCACAACCTCTTCTGCCAGCACCCTTTCGCTCTCGGTAGGTTTTTGAGACTTTCTTCTGCTAAAATTTGGTAGTGGATATCGACCTGTCGAAAACATCTCGATTTAAGATTGACGAAACTACTCCACAATCGCATTTAAATAGATCTCTGCAGGTAATAATTATTGAAGGTTTTATTTACTTATTGAGCATGTAGGAATTGGACTAACAGTGCTGTAAGCAGTTGATCAATCACCGATTTCGAACGAAAGGGCTATGGGAATACTTTTAGTGGTTTGAGATCCGACCTCCTTGATTGGTTCCTTGAGTGCGCAATTATCCAAGGAAAGCTAAAAATTGTCTAACTTGGAGTCGCAAAACTGAATGTGGAGTTTCCGAGTTTTCTCAATCTGAATTTATTGTGAACATAGTTAGGGCTCCAGACATTTCCTGTTTGGTTTTTAATTTTGCGCCGTGACGTCTGCTTTCCAGGGTAAGTGGCTCCCTTGACTCTGTCTTTTCGCCATTTCAGACATCTGACCGTCCAAGACGTAGATCTATTTTGAGGCCGGCTGTAGTTGCCTCTAGACGCAACTCAATTAGGAATTACTTCAAGTCTTCAGGGGAATGAATTGTCCCAGACAGTCTGTGATCCGTTGTTGTCTTCCGTCAACGTGGTTTTACCATTAAACGGAACTATATTTACTACATATTTTTGTACAATCATCGCTCTCAGAAAGTGGATTAGATTTAAGCAACTGAAGGCTTTGCTTTTTAATTGTGAAGGTCGATTTTCGGCCTCTCGGAACTGGTAGTGTACTGTGTTTAGAATTGGCTGATTCTAGCTGTACAGTAGGTTAGTTCGACGTGATTGCTATGCAAGAAAATCTACGAAAGGGACTTGGAAGCTTTACGTGATTCATACTAGTCCTGGTAGCTTCCCGGCACAGACCCTGCTAGAGAACAGTCGAAAGAAAGTCCCCTTTTATTTTCACAGGGCATCACCAGATCTCACGGACCATAGCGCGCACTTGTACCTTGCGTCAAGAGGGTACGAATGAAAGGATAGAGATGCTACCTTATTAACATTGGCATTTTTATGGTGCCACTTCGCTGGAATCCAAGGGCTTATCAACTCTTATGTCCAATTTCTCGTACGATCGCCTGTTCTATTACCCTTTGCATGAGAACCACCAATCAAGTGATATCACTCGAAAAGCACGTGAGCACGCGCTTCGTTCAGTCTTTAATCGGTCAGCTTTGAATAGCCCGAAGTCACGAGGCACTTAATTGAGGCGCACCCCTAACTGTACTATCATTTTCAGGAAAAACTGAATTACCGTTATCAATCATACCTTGAACCGATCCGCGTGCCATGCGCATGCCATATAAGGAGAGCTCCAGTCGCATTGGTAGATATTATAGAAAGAAAGACCCTTTATCAGCCCATTTTCAAATAACTACAAATTTTCGTTAGTTTGAACCGAAAATAGATCTAACTACAAGTCTTTCGTTGATGCGTTCTGCCAATTGGCGTCAAAATTTCTGTGGTTATAGTCCTTAAAAAAATATACCACCTGCTACAAGGAACAGACGTGAGCACTCCACACAAAACTGCCTTTGCTTTAACATGAACACAGTGAACTACATGCTCTGCCTAGGAGATCTGCGCGTCCACCACAGTGGGAGCCTTGATGATAGCATTGGGGCTGTTCCTCAACTTCCAAGGCACACCCTTATAGGTGGCTATTTGTGCACCATCTACGCGCATATCAGGCTTCACTTGCTCCCACACCTTTTTTTTGGGGTTTAGTTGAGCATCCGGTTGGCCTAAAAGGAATTAAAAAATTGGGTTGCTTGAATAAGGTGCAATTCCCATGCACGAGCATCGTTATCGTACATTATCCTTAGCCGAAAATCACGGTCCAAAATTCGTTAACAGTTACGAAGTGCCCGTCACTATTTTACATTCCGACGTTTCCAAGAGGAAGATGTTCCACGCAGTTACAGAAAGTCCATAAATCAAAAAAATAGAGAATTAATGCAACCTCAGGAAACGCTCCTGTTAAAATTCTACAGGAGCTTTCTTCTTGTCCAATTTGCGGACATTCTAGAACGTCTCAGAAATCAAACTCTCGTTCAGTTTTCCTGACTGGCAAATATTACATGCAATTGGACTTAATTTGCCAATAATCACCGACATCAGCAGTGATCCAAATACTACGGGTATACGAGAATGCATGGACCACTCCACGTCTCCATGTCAGCTTGTGGAAGCTTGTGTGCTGTGCTCGCTAATTACTCATATGAGTCGTGTGGAAGTCTTGGGTTATTTTTGATTGGAAACCCAAAAGGATTTAGTTCCACACGCATGAGCAACCGTTGATAACAAAAAAAGTGCGTAGCTTTAATCATCTACAAAACAAAATTATTGAAAAATCAAAATTCCAAAGAAGTAAATAGTAGAAAAAAGCTTTAGGTTCACCTGGAACAAGCACAACAACTACCAATCATTTTAAAGGCAGACATACAGGAATCCCACAAGGCAAAGAATAAAACCGAAGGTAAAGCAGCCACACAGCCCTTCCCTCAATGGCAATCCCTAGAGTATTCGATTCCTAAGCATCAAAAGGACCAAGAACTCCCATAGAATTAATCGTTTATCATCCTATCTACGTACCTAACTCTTAAGACCTTAAATGAACACATGATGAACTATGTCTACTAGAAGAAGAGCAGTCTGAATACCCTCTCAAATTCTCACAATGTTTCAAGACTTCATTGAAATCGACGGCATTAGTTGGAGGCGAATACTAACACAACTTCAAGATTGGGAAGTCATTAGAAATTTGGCACAATTCAGATAATTTTCAATAAAGTTCCCTATTTTGATAGAGATGTAACAAAGTCAAAAGAATGAAATACCTCCAAAGACCGAGGAGCTCTTTAATAAAATGTGGATATTAACTCACCAGGATAGCCTTGTACATAGACCCTGTCACCCAGCGTGAGTTCTGCCGGGCTCTCAATAACTAGAGGTTCCACTCTACCATCGGCGTCAGTGGCGCACATCAGCATACCTTGCGACTCGATACCGCGCATCTTGACAGGTTTTAGATTGCACATAAAGATGCCCACCAATCCCTGCATCATCTCAATGGGCACGTGTGCCACGAGACCGCTGACCACGGTGCGGAGGTTACCTTCGCCTAGATTCACCTTACAGGAGGAAAGAAAAGAACCCGCCATATGGGAGTCGAAATTAGGAAAAAACAGGCACTATGGAAGGCATGGGATGTTTGGTGGATTTGGCAGAAAACAGTGAGAAAATGACAGTCGCACATATTTGACGGAGTTTTCAGGGGGTAAAGCTCCCTGAAGGATACAGACCGTAAAATAGCAAACTATTTCTAAGGCCATATCCGTGCCACTAAATAATCAGGCGGTCATGTAGCTAGATTAGTCATCTTAGTGTTCAAAAATGGCTTATCACTTGCCACAAAGTTGGGTCAAGACTTTAAGAGAATATTCTCCCGAATGATCGATTTAGAAAAGCCGCAATGCCTACTGAATTACCAAAAAATATATTCTGTGCAACATAACGCGGTTAAAAAAATCCGTTTGATCCAGCTGTTAAATTTCCTGGTGCTTCAGAATATTAACCAATCTGTTAAGAATAAAATTAGCATTACCCTCAAGGTATTCGCAGGATGGATTTAACTTGCAAACCGCAAAGCTCAATTTTAGCTGCTATCCCTTCGAAATGTTTCTGATCGTCTTCTTAAATACCAAAAGTTGAAGCTGATACATACAGATCCTAATGCTGCAAGCTCAAACTACAAACACAATCTAAAAAGTACCAGAGAGAAAAGTAGGTCAAACTAACTCTTCACGCGGAGCGAATTGAGGTACTCAAAAGCCGTCCTCCTGAAGGACCATAGTCGCAAAAAGGATACGCAATTGCACTCAGTATGGCATGCTGTTTATGGAAAATTCCAACATTTGAGTTTCGGTTCACGACTTTGAAGACGACCAGAACATATCTATCTAAGGAAATAAACTAAAATAATTCCCATTTGATGATCTGAAATCCCTTGTCTTTAAGGCATATGAAGTATCCAGCCAATTACCATAAAATTTCGACCCGGCTGGTAGAAAATGCGGGACGCTCGCTCCAAAAGATTTTACCATTGAACGGTTAAACTACCAAAAAAAAAACACGGCTGGGTCCCTTAACTTTTAACAACCCAGAAAACCCCGAGAAAAGTAGCATTGCCTTCTGCAAAACGCCTCAACTACCCTTATCGAAAAGCATGAGCAAACGCCACGCCATGACGACAGGATACCTGGAAGAAAAGCAATTGCAACTAACCTTCTCTACAAAGAGTGAATCTGCATCAGGATGCCGCTCCACCTCTACGATTTTGCCCACCCGCATGTCGATACGGCTTACATCAACGGGTAGATCTTTACCCTTTCCACCTTTTGGTGGAGACACCGCTTTAGCAACAAGAGGGGAATGCTCCTCAACTGAATTACAAGAAGAATAACGGTTGTTATCGACTCCATAAATAGGGTATATATTATGTAACAACACAATTCCATTGATATGAAATAGATGAACTGATAAATTAATATTTGGAACAGACTCTTTGGTTTTAAAGAAAAAAAGGAAGCCATTACATGTTTATGGATTAAAGTAACAGTAAGCACGATTGACCGAATTGCAGTCGCGAAAAGTGGGAGAACGGAAGGCAATACCTGACTGCTGTACTGAACAATATGCATCGCGAATGCATATTTTGGGCTCAAACAAAGACTCCGAAAAATGAAGGCAATAGTACTAGAAATACCACGTACGGTTGGCTCTACCTCTATGTGATGCCGGTGGTTTCGCGGTAGTGACAGTGGGCTTTTGACTGCGTTAAAATGGGCTGCCATCGACTTCAGATTTATCGTTACCAAACCTCTGTAATTAATGCGTATGAGGAAACATGAAGTTATGATGACAAGTTCTACTTTGTCCTTCGGCAGTACACCCTATTTAGTGATATTCCTACTTTACCTGCAAAATCAGGAAAGACCAACTCCTGATTCGGAATAAAATTGCACAGCCTCCTCAAGTAGCATATGTGATCGGACAAACGCACCGATGCCCCTTTCCCCCTAGACAGCGATGAAAGATAAGTAACCTTTGTCGTAATAAAGATGAACCGAAAATCTCCAGTTCGCAGCGTAAAAAGCAAAGTTGACCGACTATTCTGAAAAAAAACAGTTATATTTCGACCTGACCGGTTGGCGCGATCGTTATATCGATCAGACCTGTAGGATTAACACTCCAATTAAACCGAAAAATGCACTAACAATTAGTTTCAACACTATATCAATGTCATCACATAACAAAACATTCTCAGTTTTTAAGAAAAAATGCAGAGAAAACTGAATACTAAGCTAGGAGAAACTAAATAATCCACTACCCAGGAGTCCGACAACTCAAACACGGGAGATTGGCGAATTTAGACAAAAATACCAATAGTACGATTTCGCGTACGGCGATCGAGACAATTTCTAATGTCAATCACGATTTCGGATGCCATTTAATGGTCCGTTTGAAAACAGATTGTTGCAAAAGTAAAGAGAAGGAACGCACCAACTTTGTCGGATGGACAAACTGAGGGGAACGGAATAAAAGGCTTCGAGGTTTCTATAGGTTTCTCAAGCGGAGGAAAGAATTGAATGACTACGAGCGACCTGTCAAAAGTCGAACACGAACGGACTTACAACCAGCTACTATTTCCAGATTAACCAATTTCTCCTTTAGGGCATTAATTTCTCGTTTGAGCTGGGTATTGCTTTCTGCATACACCAATTCAGCATGCTTAATTGCGCTTTTATCAGAATTGGCAAGAAGCGTGATCTTATCCCTGACAATTGCAGTGAGTTTCTCGAAGGTCATTTTCACCAATAATGAGGACTGAAATCAGTCGAGATACGCGTCCAGATTCTCGGAAGTTAATTCCTAGATAGGATCACGCAATGACCTAGGGGAAAAAGCTTCACTAAATAAGCTATCACTTCCCCTTTTGCAAATGGAATAATTCACCCTAAAACTGAGTTGGAGGCAATATCGATCAGGCAAAAATGGCACCCCAAAAATAACGGTAACAAAAAACTTAATATAATTCAAACCCTTAACCATTTTACGCACAAATACCGCTAATAAATGGAAGTATAATTAAGAAGTGCAAAAACCAAGGCGGATGGCACACCCCACAGAGCACCAAATGGCTCTACTCACAAACTTGGGCTCCGGACCAACTGCCAAGCTGGCCATACTCATAATAGCCTTGCTAAACACTATAGGTTGCAATAAGTCCATTTCAAAATATTTGTGGTTTATTAAACTGTTGCAACGCAGATTTTAGATTTTTTAAACGATTATTTGTTATGCCCGAAAAGGCGGGTTATCTGGTCCAGATTCGTTGTGTGCCTCGTTCTTAGGTTCCTGTTCTTCCATTCGTTGTGTGACTCGTCCTTAGGTTCCTATTTTTCCGATCTATCTACTTTAGTCATTTGGGATTCTGTGAATACGTGAAGCTACTATTGTTTTAAGATGCTTTTTTGTACATACCGCTTATCCCAATCCTCAGCTTATGCTTATTCTCCCTTTGTAGCTTCAATATCGCTGGTATTTTTCAGATCCGCCTCTGCCATATTGCCAAAACCATGAAGTCAATCAGAATGCTCAGTACAGTGTTAAGTACATACAGTTATCGTAGCTCCGTGCGGACTGCGCGACGTCTAAGACAGTCTTATCGATCCATTTCATTATATACGCCGAATTTATCCTCTGGTGGATCCACAAGTACCCTTTCTTCTGTTGAGAAACTGTCCCGTTCAACAAGCATTCCACCGGATGAATTGATGGCATATGTCACTAGTGTATGTGACTTCCTTTTGTTGGATTATTTTAAATCGTTTTGTAGGGGCGTTGTAGCTTGGATCAGCTTCTCAGTATTGATGTTCGAGAATTCCCCTGTGAATTGCGTCTCACATGTTTGGAAGCCGTTCTTCAAACCGCACTCTTCACCCTCTCCTATCGCTCTCCCTTCGACCGATACACTCTAGCGGTCGCTAACAGCCTCCGCATTGAGCCTTCGTCCACAGCCGTCCTCGCCTTTCTTCCAGCTTTTACAGCCTTTTCCACTGATTCTGCGTGGCTATCCGACCCTCGTTTCCACCTCCTTTTACTTAGCACCGTTGCTGGAGCTCGAAATCTCTCGCGTCCACGTACCCTCGTTCTGGCTGCTTGTCTTCGGCAGCTTCCCGATAGCACAAACTTGAAATCTCTTCCTTCTGTTCTTCGTCTCATCACCCACCTTATTAACGACTGTAGCATCTCTGAGCTTGTCTATATCTCTGCCCTGCTACATGACCTTCCACACAAGCATTCTTCTGGCAGTTCCACCGACCCCTCTCTTCTCGGTGTTGAAGCTGACCTCCTTAGAGACGCTCTACGTCGTCATCTAATCTCTCGGTTACCTGAAGTGGAGAGCTTAGACCTTCTTGCTCTTCTTCGACTAGCTCACGACTTTGGTCCAGATTTGGCTGCTAATCGAATGGACGCAATTCGATTCAGTGCATCGCTTGAAACGGTGATTTCAACAAGGCTAAAGGAGCAGAATCTCTTCACATTGTGTCTTCTCTGCTCGGCTTTGCAAAGAATGCAGACTTTTCGGCCAGGTCTCATTCGCAGATGTCTGGGTCAGATTCGTCGCAAGCTGCATCTGACCTTGAACTATCCCTCAACCGATCAAAGTGGCTGGTTGGCTGGTGCACTTGCGGCTTTAGCTAATCTCGCAGTAGGCAATTTGGATACGTGGTCGGCGAAGACCACATTCTCTGCTGACCAATTCTCTCTCTTGCCTTGTGAAACGAGTCTTCTTAGTCTCAAAACTCAGCATCCTTTGCCCGTTAGGTCTTCATGCGGCCTTGACATCCACCTCTTACTTACTGCTGACTGGACACGTCAGCTTTTCTTTGATGTTGCTGACTACGTGTTCGAACGTGTGAATTCGGGCAATTGTGATGCCGAATCGGCTACACGGACCACATTGGCTCTACTCCTACTTGGTATACGCCATGAAAAGCTTCTCAGTCAACAAAAACCAGTCGTCAAGGCTTTTGCAGATCTGCTTATTGGCCACTCGAGTGTTCTCCTTCCGGCCAAAGAAATGTCTGCGTTTGAAACTACTATGGCTTACACTCCACCCAAATCTTGTTAGTAATTTTTCCATGTTAACAAGCCTCTCCAATTTAGTTGCTTTAATTAACTGGGTTTTATCCTTGCAGTCGCTCTGGTACAACATTTACCCAGGGTGGACTGGCAGCTTTACTATGAGTTGTCCGCCATCGTAAAGGACAAGGGACTCGATCGACTAACGCCAAGGCAACGAGAACTGCTTCAGGCCTATGTGATCCTGAAGAAACCGAGTGTGGAGGAATATATAATGCATTTGCTGGAACGAGTTAGCACTGTGCATGGAGTCGAGATTTTGCCATTTCATGTGCTTGAGACTTATTCTAAAGATCAGCTACTTGCTGGTACGTGCTACTCTTGTTATTTAAGTTGCAGTAAACTTCAAGCTAGCTTCTCATATAAAGCATTGTTTTGGTGACCTTAAAATGATTTATCAGATCTTCACTATTTCAGATTTCGTCGTTCGTAAGGTGTCATCTTTGGATCCAGGTTTGTTGCGCCTCGGACTTTCCTCTGAAGCTAATTTTGAATAAATATTTGGGGGCGCTTTTTTATTTTCTAGCCGTTTCAAAGTACGCACTTTGTTTTCTACTACGGAAACGTGATGATTTAGTATCTCAGCCTTTCACTTCGCTTCTGGTGTCGTACAAAAGCATTACTTCAATTCCTGTTGCTCCGGTAGGTTTCTCTTTTGTAGTTTAACTTTGGCGTGTTTTCGCTAGTAGTAAGTTCTGATGACATTTTATGCAATCTAGAAGTTGTTTTATAAGACTGTTTTGTGGTCCAATCAGTCATGCGCTAACAGACTTTAGTAAATTTTATTCCAGAGTTATTTGTGATTTTGTCAAAACCACAATATCTGACTCAGATGCTATTCCATAGAGCAGCTATCGAATTCAAAGCAATGTTGAAATTTCTAATGAATAAGAAATTGTCGTATAATTTTGATGGTTTAATTTCGTGGACAGCGTAATCGGTAAATTCTCACCTTATCTTACGGTCATCTCTTTTCCCTTTTGATTGACTTGAAGTAGCCTGACTTCTCTCAATACCCTATGGGACTCATCTTCCAGTAGTCTTTTTGTGATAGCAGGGTTGCTTAAGAATTTCTGTCATATTATGCGATTTTGAATTTGAAAGCGCAAGATCTGAGTGGGATCAAGACGCAGAGGGAAAGCATCTGTAGCAGATAGACTAAATTAATTTAATTCAATTTTTGAAACATTCAGTAGCAATAGCTTATCATCTTTTTGAAAAATTGTTTCTCTCGAGCAGTTTTATTGAAACCGTGGGAAATTAAGTCACTGATTAACCTTATTCCCGAATGTGAGTTTTATCGTGGCAAGAACTAGTGAAGCAGAGCAGACGGCAACTCAATGGGCGAAGTGTCTGGCTAGCTCACATCTAATGTTCGTTGATGGTTTAAATATGGAGCTCAGTTCTGGGAGAGAAGACTGGGTGAAATAGCAGCAATTATGGTGAAAGGAGGTGGCATATACCTTCCTTAATCCGTCTTAACTTGCATAGGAATCATCAGCTATCAAGTAAAATACATGAGAGACTATAGAGAAAACCTGGGATCGAAAATTGGTCTAACCGCCTTAAAATTATCTCACTTCTGTTTCGTCTTCGTAGGTCCTTTACTGCGATTGGCTATCAACACAAGAAAATAATAATCGCCGTGATGCCTTTTTAAAGAGCCTGGCCTTGCGCCTAGCTGAGGATTCTGGAGTTCCAACCGCTACCACTAAGGCTCGACCTCTTCGGGAAGTGGTCAGTTTTGACCAATTATGCGTAGACGTTGAGTGAAATTACAACCTAGCTCATTACATTGTTGACTTCTATTCACTACCAAAGGGGTCCTTAGAGTATATTGAACTTTCGAAATTCTTTTCCACGATTGACGTTGATCTATTCTCCTAATTAATCCACTGAATTTCGAAGTGGTTGCTCAGAACTACTTACTAAGTTGTAGGACATTTTTTTCAAAAGTAGATTTATGGAAAGAGCTTGAACAGTTTCCGACGAAAATGGTGAAATTAGGTGGAGGATCAGAATTGGCCGTGACGATGACCACTCGGCTACATCAACGACTGAAAACAGTAAAAACCCCTGGAACTTATTTCGAATATATAGCAGCAGTTGACTGGGCTAGAGAAGAGTCGGATGTAGGCATTCAACGTAACTTTTTGTATTCAATTCATCATTTCCTTAGTTTCAGCAAGAAAGTGATGTAGGTCTGAGGGCGAGTAGCTAAATTCCATACTTTTGGACTCAGTGAGAACAGGAACGTGGCGAGATATGTGAGGTCCGTCTTAAAAGGAGTCACAGTTGGAGATGTCAGGTCCCTCCGCTCAGAGTCGGGCCCGACATTTCGCTATGATAGACATAACTTTGAATATCAGTGATAAATCGACAAAACACCAACTGGAGAACCACAGAAACAAAAGAGAAATGGGTGGGGACGTTGCGTGAGTGCCATCAAGACGTAAAATTGTGCAAGATTATGGAAAATGTTTTGTGGGGAAGTAAATAATAAATGCCAATTAAGTCTCAGCAGCCCACCTTGAGTGTGGGTTTTGACAACTCGCTGCAATGTCTGGCCAAATGCGTGACTGCTTTCATGCGTCATGAAACACGTGTCCCTTTACCGGTAGTGCCGTTTTTATTGGGCTCTTACTATTTCTAACATTTAGAACTCATATGCCATTAGATGTCTGTTGAGTCCGGTGGATGGGATTCAAGTTTATTTGCTTTATAAACCGAATCCAACTGAGTTTCATAGACGGTGGAACCCCGTGTCAAATATGCTCGTCACATCTGGAAAAAGCGTAGTAGCGGAACGTGCCACCCAGAAATAGGTCAAGCAGCGCAATTCCGACGGTGAGTCGCTCAGAGCTGCTGCATAGCTTTCGGGGAAGCCCTCTATCATTGACTAAAACAGAGGCGTCTTACTGCTAAGCAGAAACTACAGTTATTAACATGAGGGAGGGCAAGCTAATTCACTCACAGTTGCATTATCTGACCAAGAAAAGTCGAGGTGAGCCCCACTCACGCGCAGTAACCAGGAGTGACAATGAGTTCCGAAACTAAGTTGTTTCTTCGTTTCTTCCACGTACACTGCAAAAAGTGCTTGATTAGTTTGAGTTCTCTGTTGAATAGTACATCGACTCCTTGTGATGCGAAATATCCATTGAGCGTTTAAACTGCAACCATTAAATTACGGAGCATACCAGGTGTTACGACTGCCGCCACATCACGTCATCCCCAAAGCACTCTTGGCTTTTTGAGTTGGCGGCATTTAAAGCTTAGTCAACTGAAGTCGCAGCGCTTGATTGCCCTGGTAGGGGACTCGTAAAAACCGCCGAAAGAAAACAACCAGAACATTAGTGATAGATTTTACTATTACCATCAGGTGGTCAAATTTTGTCGTCACAGAATTTCTATGGATTACAGTGGAGGGATTCATACTTTCCTTCAAGTAGGTCTACCACCGACGCCTGTACGCAGATCGCTGCGATAGTTTCGGCTCAGATTTGCCTTACATGTGCTTATTAGAAGAAAAATAATCAAACTTATCAATCCATCACTCTGCAGCATAAATAGGATCAAAGGTTGCCAGTGATTATTGGCTGTTAAGCTTGAGATCAATTAACAAAATGAACTCCTCATTTGTGGGTATGTTAGAAGTTTTAATAATGCTGAAATGCGAAACCAAAAATACGTCCATTCAACTACATGTGTTCCTCGGGCTTGCTTAATGTATCGCACTTTCGAATTGAGTGGGTAGGTGGGTGGAAAATTTAAACATCACTGTTTGATAAACAAAACTGCCAGACGAATACTGTGCATTGCAGTCACCATTGGCAAAGCACACAACCACACAGGACAATGGTCAGGTGAGTTGGAGCGTTTCAAACGTCCTATTCCTGGTGTTTTTAATAGCTAAACTGACTTTTAGCCCTTAAGTACAAGGGTTTTGCCCATCTTGACCAAGTTCATTCGCAGCTGTCATCAACGTGACAACCTAATTCTTCTCTGAAATCGCAATATGACGTATTGGCATAGAAAAATTCTTTGCTTTTATCGCACAGAGCAGTTGAGAAGTATAAGCCCCCGATATCTGAAGGACCGGAGCAGATAAATGAAGGATTGAAATTAAGGTCTACTACATATCGCTGAAATTTTCAAGGTCCCCAAACACGTTTTCACGGGATCTTTTTTTACGTGTAAAATTACGTATGCAAGGAGGTTTATTTGGATACCGAAACAGCGTATCTTAACCTTGGCGTTGACTTGTTTTGAACTCTCCCGTTAGTATTCCATGTTGTTACTACGACAGCCAAGCAAAGATAATGAGGAATTGATACCCAGGCAATAACCAAGGGACAATGGGATAGGTTGCATGGCAAGTTTAAAGTGACAGCAAGGAGGTTCGTAAAATCATGTTGGATTTGAATGGTATTCGTGTCCCCTCTTACCCAGATACCTCTGGCGATGTAGTAAGATAATGAGTTCAACATCGGACTTGAAAGCTAGTAAATAGTTTCCACCATTGTTTAAAAATCGACACAGCCTTCTCATTTGTTCCGTTGGAAAATCTTGTCATGAGGTTGCCATGAAATCTACATCAAATAAGGCTCCGTTTAAATTTCTGACAAAATTTAATCTGAAAGTTCATCAGACAAGCGAATTTTAAGCCTCTTTCCTTACATTTGATAGAATATTGTGGGACTTATGAAAGATAGAAGTTTGCTTACATCATTTATAATGCAAACCAAAGAGAGTTCATTTTAGCAGAAAGTTCCGACGATTAATGGACTACGGTATTCAAACCAGAGTTGCTTGGACGCTGACCTTGATGCTGGTGGCATCGGTACATGCACTCGAAGAGGACGTTCAAGTGTTTATTGAAGAGGAACACCACGAAGGTAACCTGCTCCATTTCACCAAATTCCACCAATAACATTGGAAACAGTAAACCGTGTTTATTGACATAAATATGATCGTTTGATGGACTTAAACAGCCGTTATCAAAAGTTTCAACAATAAGGCAATCGCAGTTTCCAACACTTACTTGAGCAAATGTTTCATGGAAAACAGCCACATTATTAAAAACACAAAATAATGACAAACACAAAACAAATGGGTGGTTTCAATGAATATCGGAAGAGGATTCTTTTGGAGAAGTTAATTAGCGCACCAATTTTAAAATGCCCTCTCTTAACCGAAATTTGTTAAAATTTTAGTTGTTTTGCACTGGATAAGTGCGCTCGAGAGGAGAGGATGGCCAAAAGCAGATTTGGTAGGTTCCAGGTTTTTAAGAATTCTGTAGGAATGTCACATCTGTTTGCACAGTTTTGTGCATTCAAATAGTAACGGCAAATTGATACGAATACTTAGATCTATTTTTTTCTCCAATCGTTAAGAATATCTTTATTCGTAATGGTGTCCATTTTATGACCCTTTCGGAAATTTAAGGGCAATGTGCATTAAACACTGTCTAAAATTCAGACGAACTGACATTCTGCAGGTTACCTCATGGGTCGGCAAAATATATTTATGGAACGCCGCACTAAAAACTAAATAATGTAGGAATATCCCCAAGATATCTTGTTAGTCGCAATATTTGTGACTACAATCCATAATCTGCGAAACGCAGACTAAGTTGAAGAACTACTTACCCAGAACCTTATGCAAGTAGAAGAGAAAATTATAGTCCCTGCCATCAACGTTTATGTCTGATTCTTACTGTTGAAACGATTACCATGGAAAACGGTAACACATAATCAATAGCTTTTGCGAACCCAAACAGCTTAACACGAGCTTAACGGACCCTGAAAGTATCAAATTTTTAAGCCACCAACAAAGCGAAAACATTCTGTATAATAGATCCACATCGATGGACACAGTGATATGGATTATCCGGAACTTGTAGACGGTCTACCGGTCGGAGACGTTCCGAACTCTCCGCACCGGATTGCTGCAATGATGCAACGCAACGATCAATTCATTCAAGTGAGTTTCGAGTAAAACTATTTCTTAGTATTTTGTAGTTTTCTGGCGCCTGTCGCTAGAGCCTACCTATGCCAAAACTGTTGCAACAGACGACCCATGTGTGCGACGTACTTGACATATGAAATGTAGTACATTATGAGCACGACTGAAAGGCATGCCGTAAGAAAGAAACATCAATTATAGGACTGAAGAGTCTGTCCCACCCCTTTCGAACTTCGGCCCCAGGATCCCCTAGTCTCGCTTCCACTTTGTCTATAAGGAGTCCTTTTGTGAGCTGCAACTGACCTCGACGCAGATCAGAATAAATAGGTAATCGCGAGCTCTGGACGGCGAAACAATATTGGGGAAGAATGCATTTAAAAGACCTCAAAATTTGCGATTTACCAATCCCAAGCATCATTTTAGCTTCTCAAAAATTGTATAATGTTATAATACATTGAAATGACTTTTACATGAAACATCCTTACGAAGACTCTCCTTTGCTTTGTTTTCATGATCCAAACAGAACTCAACTTTACCCTATTTAACTATGCCAACTTTTCGTCCAATATTTGACTTTTATCCAAATTTTATCATGCCTCTAACTTATCCCAGGTTTATTTGAAAAATACCCGAAAATGTGTAGAGCGAATCCGCTGAACAATTATTCTCTTGTATTCTTTTTTACAAAAGGAGGATAAGCTATTGCGAACAAATGAGTACACAATGTTGATTCAAGTTAATTCTTGTACTTATTACCAGGCGGCCGTTGTGGGCAACTTGATTCGCTCCGTCTATATCATCCTTCCCACCTGGACTTCCAACGAAAGCGCCGCCTTCAGTGCCTCTATTGGTAAAACACCCCAGAATTTCACTGATAGACACCAACTCTGCCTCTGCTTTACCGATCACAACTCCAACACAAATGAAACTTGTCAAACTCGAAGTCTGGAATCTGAAGACATGGAACTGAGAATTTCACCTCACCTCTGCACACCTCGAATTTCCTCATACCGTCATGTGGAATTGAATTCTTACACTGCTGCTAGGGGTACACTCCGACGATTGCTTCAAAAGGAGGATTCAGGTGCACTGATAATCGACATAGACGAAGATTTCTTTGGAGTTCAACTACCAGCTTCGAGCCTTCTCCAGAACGACTGCGATCTTATCGACCTTTTTGAAATATCCAACACGCTTCATGGTATTCTTTGTCCTCCCGTCGGTCTAACCGGAGCAGAGGAACTAGAGATCGATTCCTGGTTTCAGCAAACCGTGAAATCGTTCGCCATAGCTGGATGTTTTACTCCTACCGTATGCTTACACATGTACTATAACTCCAGCCTTCCAATCTCCTGTCGAGATGAAATTACTAGAGCTGCATCCACATTGAATTCACGCTGGCGATGTCAGAATATGGCACGTGTAACCTTTTATGTAAAACGTTTGGTAATTTTGTTATCTTACCAAACAGATAAAGCATTGAAAGCGCTGTCAGAGACTGGAATATGTTTGGAGGCTGCTAGCAGAACATTCCAAATTGAACCAAAAATAGGCCTTTGTCTAGGTCACAATCTTCCAGGATCTTCTATTGTTCCGGAGTTTGTCCCGTCCTACAAAAACATCATAGAACTGGCTCGGAATATGAGACGCATCCTGAATGCCACCTTCCCAAGAAGGCCAACCGTAATCACAATTGCGAGGTCGTCTCGTGACGGTTACGTGGTGCGAAAGTTGCAACCGATTATTGAATTGGCTACCAGAATGGTACTAAAGCATGTCTTCAATCTCACGGATGGAAATTTCCACTACTCAGAGTATTTGGCTGGTGGCAAAATTGGTTGGGTGGATCGATATCACGAACCCATCAAAATATGACCACTGCCATCTGCCCTTCCAAATTATGTGCGATTTTTTACTGTGCGTTCAAAAATTACTTAATATCTGGTATGATAACGTTTGAAATTCGCTGTCCTGATCAGTTAATTTTAAATATTCGAGCTTTGTTTTAACACAGTATCAAGACACTCAAGATGATGATAATCAAAAGTCGTGGGGAGTGATGATCCTGCTTAATTGAATCCACCATTTTTTGCGTGGTGACGTCTCAGGTCCCCCTCAGCGTCGCTCCGCTGCCTCAGCCATCAAAATGCAAGAATGCCGACAGAGCAGTTATCAATGAGGCATGTCGCCGATTTTAATGCTCCCCCTATTCAGTCCTTTTAGTGAAATAAATAAAAACTCATTAAATTTGTGCCGCTCACAGGTTATTTGTGGAAAAAAACGTTTATGATCAACTTTTCCATTACACTTTGCATCCATTTCTATGCTATTTAACAACCTATCTGACTTATGTGCAAACAGCTGGGAGGAGAAATGTTTCTTTCTTCACAGTTGCGACTCCTCAGTCATATTACGGATCTTAATCATGAATATTCAGAACAGGAAATGCTGTAAATTAAAAAACTTGTTCTTGACAGAAAAACAAAAAGAATTTATGATCGATACTTATTGCCAAAACCACTTAAATACTCTTGAAAATAACAATACAAAAGTTTTATGGCAAGATTATCATTGCCACTAGCAATAACCGGAAGCAATTAGCACTCACATTTGCGAAAAACGGCTTTAGCGTACCAGCTTCAGATTTTTATCTAGCCATTCAAGCAAAAGTGGGGATGAGTGCGAAGTCAAGACTTTGATTACGGGTGTAGAGGCTGCTGCATCCGTCGGTGAAACATGAAGAAAACGTAACGGGAGAAATTTGTGCACGTTTGTGGGAAAAATATTCAAATGCTGGGCAATTGAAATTTGCTTCCTTTACCCATACATAACCAATGTTGCTTTGGTTAAGGGAAACAATAGGAAATAAGCAAAAATGACTTCGTTTAATTGTGAATGCAAAACAAATAGAAAGTCCAAACCAAGGAAGTGCTTCCGCCAACCATCATTGAGTTTCGATTAAGCGGTTGCCCAGCTCAATCCGTCAATCAGTCGGTCTGCAGTCCTAAGGCATTCAAGTTCTGTGTCACCTCTGGTTGAGCATGTAATTGAAGTCCATTTACCTCAATTGGCTTTCACCACGAATTTCCCTACCAAGTTGATGTATGCGTGAAACAATAGTTCCATTGGCACTCGTGCCGAACAGTACCGCGATTTCCACTATGCACACTGACATTGAACTGCTATTAAACACATTTATGAGTGACACACCAATAGCTAATCCTGTCAAGAAAAGGCGAATTTTCCAAACATGGCGCAGTTTTTTTAATGATCCATCAATCGAATAAAGTTGTTTGTTTAAACAACTTGATACTCCTAGTTAGTACCGCATACCTAGTCGGGAGCGATCCGCATCTGTAGACACCTGCCAAATCCATTCACAAAGAAAACAAGGCAAAATCACATCTGGTAGATTAAACTGACTTCAAACGATGTAAGGGCATGAAGTGCAGGGAAGAAATATAGGGCGCCATGGAGGGCACTCACACATCGACTCATGATTTTGATTTACATCCAGCTAAAGAAGTGTATGTTTCACGTCCCTGTTTATTATTACGGTTCAGTGCGTTGATGCGTGTCTAATACCCCACAAACATTCATGTTCATCTGCCTTCCAATTGATAACATGAAGCCTTCTTCTATTTATCAAAGCTCCCTATTTGCAGGCTCAAACACATTGCATTGGTGCTAACGTTGGCGAATCCGAATCAATTCAAGAATGATTTTGAATCCCCATCTGGGTGTTTTGCACAAGCAACGGAAATAAGAACCTACTTTGTTCAGGTAACTCCAAAACTAGCAAGAGGAGGATTAACATCATCGCGATGGCAACTGCCGCAGCTCTTAATGCAAATTTTGGCGAATTGATCTAATGCAAAACGCAATCAGGTGTAAAAGAAGTTAACCTGTCCTCGAAAGAGCCACTAACAATGAAAGAATGAAGTGTACTAATCACCCGTTTGTTTTACAGAAAAATGCGAATAATCCAGACAATTGAGTAGATAAATGGTAGCGGCGCGGAAGGAATAGTTAGAAACAGTAAAAGACTATGCGTATATGTAAGAACCCATGTTTCTCAAGTGAACTTCAACTCTGGGAAATGCTTCCACTTAAACGCAATTACATTTGATTCCACTTAGAACAGATTGGAATTCTTGTGATGGTAGACAGTTACATATATTTAGTCCATTTCTCATGATTTTTTCATTTTGTATTAATGCTGTTGCGATGACCGAAGCAGAGCATTACTTGTCAGGACACTCAAGCCTTCTATACTTACATGAGGTACCAAGCTCTGGATCCGACTGTCTTAAGATCATGTGGATGGCCCAAGAATTACGGGAATGGGCAGATACGCCTAGTCCTGTCTATGCAAGTGTTTGCACTTATCATTTTTGTTGACTAGCATTGAGTAGGTCAATGGCCGTAGAAAGATTCAATTCTTGAAGAGACTCTTGGGTCGAAAAGATGAAGTCTCCCCCTAACATCTATAACGATTAAAGTACTGTATAAGTCATGTTATTGAGGCATTTTTATTTGGGGTCTTTAAGTAAACTGATACCTCCTCCTGTTCATGTCAAACGGCAATAATTCCGACATTTTAAGTTGTTAAGTAAACAAAAACGTCATAAATGCATTTAATAATTGTAATAATAATGCATTTATCGACACGGATGATTAGGAATCATTATTTGTGCCCAATTTATACGAATTTCTAGCTGCGATCAAGGAACAGAGCATTAACCTTATACGAATTACTAGTGCCCCATAGTAAGATGCTGATTAAATGCCGTATCCACGGGCCACAAATTCCCCCTAAGTGATCCTTCATGCTATCTGGCAGCGGCAGATCAGGAAACACCCATTTCCCCTCAACTTGTACTCCTTAAATTTCAATCTCCAAGGTCATCAATCCTTCAATGTATCCACCAAAATTTTCACTCATTTGTAATTACTGTTGTGTGTCTAGAAATGCGAAGTATTTTGATGAATGAATCACCATTCTGATGCCCATCTTTTCAAATTTACGGCCTCATGACAAAGTTGGATGCTTTTTTTGGATTTTTTTTCTGTCTGAATCAATTTGGCTTTTAAAAGAATTGGGGCTTGGGTAGAGACCGTAACTCGATAAAGAGAAAATCAACTATTTATGTTAGCCGCATATGATAGGGATATCAATTTTCGTCTTCCTTGAACTACTTGTATTAACTTTCAGCATAATTATTGCTTTTCTAATGCACACGATAAGAAACGGTTCCAATTTGTAAGAGTTCCATTCGCTCACCCACGCAGCAGAGAAGAGATTATTCACCCTCTGTCCGATTTGTGCGATTCTAACCTGAATGGGGGGGCCAAGGTCGCAACGCCACTGGTGCGCTCGCATATTTTCGTGTTCGGAGACGCGGAGAGTGATGATGGCATGGAGCTGCTGTGTGCGTGTACATGTGTGGTTTGATACCTTGGCACGCGGAAGAGAGGAGAGAGAAAGTTGGGTAGGAGTAGGCGGAGAAAAGGGGCTAAGATAGACCCACAAAGTGTGTGTGTATTTAAGCGTGCGACTCGTGGATAAATGCGCTAACAACAAGACAAACAACAGGCTACTACCTCTCTCCTACCCCACCATGCTACTTAAAGCGGTGAAGATGGTTTAAATAAGATTTAGGTGACTACTAGGCTGCAGTAATCAGTCATTGCACCTGAACCCAAGCTTCCCTAATTCGTCAGTGGGTTCCACATACCTCATCCTCTTAGTATCTGAGTCACCTTTAAAGACATCAAAAAGGATGTTTGACGATTCCACATCCTGTTTAAGTGGGTTTTTACCTCTTCACAGATAACTTGGGTTTTGCATTGATAGCGACGGCGGAGATTATGCTTGACGTCTTCTACTACTTTCAAAGAAAAACGAAACTTGCCGTTGGAGAGGCTGGGAGCAGAGCATCCAGTTCCAAATGTGAAGGTCTGCAAATGTTGGTAGCGAAGGCGCATCGACTCGCTCCACAAAGAGAAAAATCATGTTGTTGTTGCGCTTGAATCCAATTGCAATCGTAAAGGTGAGAATGACCCTAGTATCCAGAGTAAATCAAAACCCCTGCAAATAAACCTTATTTAATTCATAGTTGGGTAATATTACATCAACCACCCCATTTAATCCACATACTGAAGGTATGAAGCTTTGCGTATCTGCCCTTCCCCTTTAATCCTCTAGATCTACCAAAAATTGCTAGAAGCTACTGGGTTATTACAATTCGCTAGAACGGCAAAAAAATGCGCATTTTGTTTCGAAACGTATCATGATGAAACACTTTTCCCATCATATTTTTCAACTTTCTGATTTTGTTAAATCAATTTGAACTACTTTACAACGCTCTTCTAGCACATATAACACAACCGGCTGTTACGTTGAAAAGGTTGTCGTATGAAACAATACATCCTGTAGATTCGAAGGAGGGCTTCTCCTGCTACTTAAGCGTGAATATTTTGGTTTCAAAATAATGAACGTTTAACTAGGAGTGAATTATCGACCACGTGACCATATATGTTTTTACTTTTTTCTCCCTTGGCGATCAGGAGACCAGACTAGGGCTCCAGTAAAACAGACAAGGAAAACTCTTCACTGCTGCTACTGCTGGCATTTGCAAACGCACGTAAGAAATTACATAAAAGAACAAGGTTCTTTATTTTTAACAAGTTACCGGGCGGTCAAGGGGGGGAAATCTAAAGGGGAAATAAGCACTTCTTTATTTACTGATTGCGTTAAGTACCACCGTCTACGGCTCCCTAGGACGGGACCTAGCATTTCTAAACTAGGAGATCTGCGTCCATTAATCTAGCGCAACCGTTTGTGTGTTTCGCATCCTTTAATGCAACTTATTCTAAAATTTAATTAAGGTGAAACCTCGGAGCTCATCAACGTAAAAATACTCGGTTGGTGAGCCAGAGAGCTGGTTGAAAGTGACCCACCAGCGCTTGAAAATCCATCGTCAGCATCGCCAGCATAGGGCGCAAAAAACGTGACCAAATTAACGCGGAGACAAAAGCTTCACTTTCGAAAATGTCACCTACCCGATGTACCTAAGCTGACGTAGTACACCAAAGCAGGGTGCACCGGAAATCGGACTTTCGTACGACGACCGATCAGAGGTCACAAATCGCATCTCCAACCGCCTAATGAGGAAAACCAGCATGTCCCAACCTGAGCATCAATCAGGTGACAAAGTTACCGGTAGAAACGGTCACTGCGGCACCCGAACCCATCCTACTGGCAGCAAGGACAGGAAGAGATGAAAAAGAACACCGAGAAAAAAGCATTCGATTATTCATATACCAGACGAAATGTTAAATCATTAGAATGGGCTGACAATGCACTTGTGAGATTTAAGTCTCAGCACAGCTGACAAACAATGAAGCTGAAAAAAATTAAGAAAATGAGGTTAAAAAAAGACAAGAGAGGGACACTGCAGGAGAGATAGAAAGGAGCGAATAAAAACGACGGGATGGCAACCGCTCCGTGAACTTTCCCTTCCTCGCCAACCCAATGATGAGATATGTGCACAAAGAAATGAGAGGATGACAAAGCGGAAAGGGAGACGTCGACGAGGGAAAGGAGAAAACAGGGAAGAGATTGGTCGATGAGTAAATGCTCGCGGAAAGAATGAGAAAAGGACTACCAAACCATACAAAACCGCTTTTACCTAGTGTACGCGTTTGCCTGTGTACGAAGATTTAAATGCGAGACGTCAAGACGGTGATTGTGTGAATCTGTGTGTGCGCATACGCGTGTGCGAGAGACGCTACTTATTACAATAAAATCCCTCGCATTCATTCTTTTCCCCATGAGAATAAAAGGCAAAATAGGGGGAGGGGGGATGCGGTGAGGTTAATGCAGTGTAATCCAACTGGAGGAAGAGGAAGAAAGCAAGGCAAATTTGGCAGTATATCGCTCTCCCAAATGACAAGCAGCTGCAGCGTCGACAGGGGTGTGGATTCAAACGATGTCGGAACCCAAAATAAGGCAGGAGAGTGGGGAGACATGCAAATGAGTGCACATGCATTTCAAGGCGAACGCAATATCCCAATTCGAGTCACATCGCGCACTCACAAACAGACTGAGGGAAAGAAAACGGAGGAAGGGGAGATTGAGTAGAATGGGAGAGCGAGAGACACGCACACACGCACACGCAAAAGGGCGTAGAGAATAAGAGGAAATGTCGGATCATTGGTAGGAATCTAGAGCGTATCACACGTCTTTTTGCCTTTTCGTTTCGTGTACAGGGCCGCTCTAGCTGCTGTCTCAAAAACCTCCCGCACACCCTCCTTTGTCTTGGCAGAACATTCGAGGTACGCATAAGCATCTAGAATCCACAATTTTTTTATTATTGTAATATTCAATAGCATGGGAACAACTGAAATCGACTCTCTTACTTAGCTTCTCAGCCATCAATCTGCAATTTTCTGGTTGCACAATTTCTTGCCGCATTTTCGTGAGCCCGTGAATGGCAACGTCATCATCGCGAAGATCACGTTTGTTCCCAACCACCAAAATGGGAACATTGGGACAGAAGTGCTTCACCTCGGGACACCACTTCTCGGCAAGATTCTCCAAGCTGTCCGTGCTAAAAGAGACGGTATTACTTCCAGTAGCGTGATGGATAATACAATGGTTAAACAATTAGCTAAATCAAGGGAAAATAAATTAGTGCCACCGTCAAATTATGAGAAATGAACATCAACCCCAGGCTAGGGCGGCAAAACAGATGTGCCGGTTAGGAAACTTGCCTAGATGATCAGAATATTTGAAATCTGTAAAAAAAGTAGATAATTATAGAATATAAGCACCTTGGAATCGAGTCATAAAACGCTACTATGGAACTATTGCCCGATCCTGACAAGTTTGCATGAGCAAGACAGCTGCTAAACTAGCAATATATAAAAAGCTGATGAAGTCCACCCAATAACTTACGAAAAAGCCAAACAACAATAAAACTCCCCCTCAAGTTGAACGAACAGCATGACGTATTTGCTAACCTGTCGATGGAGAAGCACATCAAGATAACATCAGTGTCGGGATAGGATAAGGGCCGGAGACGATCATAATCCTCCTGCCCGGCAGTATCCCAAAGAGCGAGTTCTACATGCTTGCCATCAACCTCAATGTCGGCGACGTAATTTTCAAATACGGTGGGCACATAGACCTCAGGGAATTGATCTTTACTAAAAACGATGAGAAGACACGTCTTTCCACAGGCGCCATCCCCAACTATCACCAACTTCTTGCGGATAGTAGCCATTTACAAGCAGAGAATCGTAAAAATTGTCAGCCCTAAATTAACCGCCCCCTTAGGAATGGCCGTGTAAGAAAACAAATATGCTGTGTTGTAAAATTCAATATTGGGCCACCACAATTAAAAACATTTGGTGAAATTGATTGTAACTTTTAAAAAATATTTTTCTACTTTAAGTACTGTCTAGGCTTCTTAAACAAAGATATAATTGTATCATTACCGTCACAGTAAAATTTGAAACACATATTTTTAAATTTCAATGAAGCACATGAGCCATGGGTATTTTTGGTTTATTATGATAATAAGTAATTTATCAACATGCCAGAAATGACTCGTATTAGTCTTTACAAAACCCATCTGAATTCATTTGCACAAAATCATTAATTTTCAGACATCTTAAAAGATTGAAGCTTGCACATTAAATCCTTCTTACAATCATGAAAAGGCATAGCGCTGGGACAAAGTACTGACAAGTGCTTCGTAATGGGAATTCACAAAGCTGCCCCACCTCTTCAAATGGGCGCAAGTAAATGATATGGGCACTGTAATACTTTGTTTGTTTGAACTACCGGTTTCGGTCACTTGGGTGGCCATCCTGTACTAGCCGGTTGGCCGGCCTCTGGGCCCTGCCAACAGCCCCCAAGTCCTCTGTCTCCAGGATATATATTCTGCCCCAATACTATGCCTTCTTTTACCTAAAAGGGAGCCTCGGGACGCTACATTGGTGGCAGCGGAAAGCGGACCCGACTTTGATGGATTTTATCCTGCTCCATGCCGCTTCTGGCAAACTTTGGCGGTGTGAAAGTAGTGCATGTGCTATGGATGGGAGAACCTCAGGTATCTCGTAACAGAAGGGCTGAGATCGACGTCCAGCTTCGGCATCTCCCTCTTTCCCGTGTTCTGCAAGGAAGCTATTAACAACTGAAGCGACACTAGCCGTGAATTCCAAGCCCAGTGCAACTGCCGAGAAGGATCAGTGACGTTTTGGTCAAGCATCCTCTGTAAGCTCTCTCCCCTGTTCTCAGATGAAGAATGTGCAGGACGCCATTCGATAGCATCGTTTCTGCTTTGTACACTTGGATCACATGCATCCCGTTCCCATGAGGCCCGGTTGCCCCATTCGCTCAGGGTTCTAAGATACCCTTGCGTTTCTTCCACGGCATCAGAAAAGGCTAGAATCACAATATGTGTTGTGTGTGCCTTCATTCGTCCAAAAACTTGGATTCGTATCCCCATCTTTCACTGGGCCGCATCATCGTGGGAGAGGAGGACTAAGAAATGCGCATTTGCTGCACCGAGTGCTACGCAGAATTGATGGTACTACAAGAAGACATGCGCTCGAATCTCGATGGCTGGCACAGTTAGCTCGTGGGTGCTTCTCGCAGCACTGATTACGTTGTGGTAGCTGACACGGGAGGCTGACCATGGGGAGCGTCGGGGACGACGCTCGAAAGAAGAGAGGGGCTGTGTAATACTTTGTTTGTTCGAACTACCGGTTTCGGTCACTTGGGTGGCCATCTTGTACTAGCCGGTTGGCCGGCCTTTGGGCCGTGCCAACAGCCCCCAAGTCCTCTGTCTCCAGGATATATATTCTGCCCCAATACTATGCCTTCTTTTAACTTAAAGGGAATCTCGGGACGCTACAAGCACCATAAATATTCCATAGACAAATATTTCTGCGCATAATTTTGCGTAGAAATTTTTTTGAATTTCATTATTTGTCAAAAGTGTTTTAACGTATAAATAGCTTTAGAAGAATAACGAGCGCAACTTAAATTGAGCCTACTTCCACGATAAATAAAAAATTGGTCTCAGAGTCTGTGCCGATGTAAGTGATTCAGTTTGCATCTAACTACTGTTGTAAAGCTAAGCGTTATTCTAATTTTTTAAATAAAATTGCGAACATTTTGACATCTTTTTAATTAAAGTTATAGTGGTCATGACGTCGCCACAAAAACCTGGTGCTTATCCCGTCATTATTCCATTTCCAGTTTTGCAAATAAAAAAAATATTGCTGCAGCATTCTAAAAATCAAAGTGAACAATAAATGCTTTTGTAAACGGGCCATTGTGAAACTGTTTTTAATGAAAATTGCGGTTCTTAAACAAACAAATCATTATCTGAGGTGAATCGATTAAAGTGCAAATTAAAGACAATTTTTCTTTAAAAAGCAATCCAAGTTTTAACTACAAAGTCAAAAAAGAGGTTAAAAGCATGTTTAAATTTTAGTCTGTCTGACTGTATTCAAAATGGGTAAGTCATGTCTTTATTTTCCAATTTTCTTAACAAGGTAATCTAACTATGCCCTTATGGCTCTCTAATTATAGACAGTTTATTTATGTAACAACTTATTCACATGCAACAGCTATAAGTAAATTGGACAGCCTTTTTATAAATAAAGGCCAGCTCTGTTTAATTTAATTGTGTGCGCTTAGACTTTCTTACATGGCATTAAAATTATATCATACTTTTACCTACCGTATCAAAAAAGTAAACACACGTGTACAAAATGTCGAGTAATTTAAATATTTTCACTCCTTCCGCTGCGCGGACGGCTACAATAATTGTATCCTTAGCTGCAAATATAAAAAGGTAGAATAATAAGGACTAAATTATTCTCATATTGTAAAAGTAAATAAAAAATTTAGCCAAAGGTTTAAATTAGGAAGGAAAAACAAAATACTAAAAAACAGACTGTTAGCACGTCGTGATTCGCTTATATTGTGCCTGCAAGAGAAGAGGCTCACGGAGTCAATTAACTGAGTGACGGCAATCATGCAGTAATGAGTAAGGAGTAAACGGTGAGACAGCCATTGAACTAGTGATCTAGCGTATCCGCAACTGCAATGAAGTGACCGCAGCAGTTGAAAGACTCTTCTTTACCCACTCTCACTATCTTTTAACTTTCCACATTTCATCATCCCTTGCTTAAAACAATTGGGATGAGTAGCAACACTTCAGCTGACTTGGTAATCCTTGACTATTTTGTCTACTTGTCCACAAACCTGTAGGCATTTTACCTCCTCCATGTCGTTGCCATTTCATGTTTACTTTGTTTCAGTCAAGAGTAGAAGGCAGCCGGCACAGTTTTTTTTGTTCGATACCGTTTGATATGACGCATTGACGTGCCTGAATTTTCACTGCCTTCTGATGTCGTCACGAGTCTTTTGTTGTACCTCTGCATTCAAGGGTGAAACAACACCAACTTTCCCTCTCAATCGCTTTTCTCGCCTTCGTCTGCAAGCCACTACGAGGTTGCCGACCCAACTTTACCATTGCTTTTACACGACTTAGCTGTAAACCACTTCCACCTTCTGAACCAATTCCTCCCAATCTTGACCATTCTCCATTCCCCTAAAATAAGCGACTTTGTTCTATTACTTGTTATCTTGGAGGATGCCTCCAAAGCCTATTGATTGGATCTCACTGCGTTTTTCCCCTCCTCCTCCAAGTTCAAGTTCTCACCCTCGCTCCATGTTGCGAAATACCATCTTTTCACCACACCCATTGAGATGATGAGGTGGCTTGTCGGTTTTTCTACGTAAGACAAAATAGTCTTACATTCTCCACTCGCTTCATTCTCAACGTCTACCTTTGGAATTCGAAGTTACAGTACTCTTTGATCAACTCAACTTGAGGCTTCCGTTCACATTTATAGGTGGCGATAAATGGGACTGAAAGAATTGCATCAAAGCGGTGGAAATACATTGTCCTCCCTCAAATGGCCCTAGCAACGATTTATCTGCTTTCGCTCATTTATTCGGCATTTGTTCCGACACGTCCCACCTAAAGGAAGGAACAGCTTCCGCGTAGTGGCGAGGTTCTCTCACTCAGAATTCAATTAATTCATGTGGTTCTCGATTATACAGAGGAGAGTTAGAAAAGACCTACCAGTACTTGATCCCTAACTATTGGGAAAAACAATGGGTCTGTTCACGGGTAAAATGTTGCTCCACAGCGAGGGTTTCGACTCGCCTACCCTTTCGCCACCAATACAGCAGCCATCATCAAAACCCAGAGGTCTTTTTCCCAGTTGCTTACAACCATGCCAAAAGGTCATTGAGAATACATTTCGGCCTCAAGCCTTATTTGTGGTCAAGGCAAAGGACTGTGCTTCAAAGTGGTCCAATCTGTCTGCTGGGAACGCATTTGTCAGTAGATCTGATGAGATCCTTTTCCTATCAAAGTACATTTGCTGACATCCCCACAAACAGTAGTACAGCGTCTGATTGACTGCAATATCGTCGATGCAAGAGATGCGTCATTCATCCCTATAAGCAGATTGTTCATCAGCTATTCACTTTACTCATCCTCGACAACTTCGCTCTCTTCGTCTCGACAACTCTACACATCTCATTGCTATCTTTGTGGTGGATGAAACACCTTCAATATTGAATGCTTTCTAGCCACTCTATTAGGCAACCTCAGCGCAGGACAGACTGTCACAGATTCTTGCTTTCTTTGCATTCAAAGGCCTCTTCAGAACCTTGACCTTTGTGGATAGTAGAAATGGAGATTGTGACAGGTGACCAGTTATCCCTTTTTCCCTCAAATCCTTTCCACCTGCGGTGATCAAGTCTAGACCACGCAGAACTTGGACGATGTTTGAACAAAGGAAACTACTGCTCCTTTTTCTCCCTCTTCCTTTCCCCTAGAAAGTACTCATTGCAATGTAGAAGCATTCCTGAGTTCGTGCACTTTCACATCTTCCCCCTTAAATAGATATGCCAAGCCATTCGGTCCAATCAAATAGGTGGTTCAACTCGAGAAACCAACACATCATGCTGCATTTCCAGTCAGCCGATCAGCTGCTCAGCCAGTCAGGCAATTCTTCATTCATTAACCGCGAAGCAAGACCTGACAGCAAATCACGCTGAACTGTGATTTGTGCGGTTTATTTTAGCGATGTTCGTTGAAGGTTCCACAGTGCCCCAACTAAGTGTTTGCCAAAAAGCACACAAATTACACGACCCATACTTGGCTGGCTTTCGTCTTGACAAGGCGAGTTGTTCACACTCCTGCCCACCTACTGCACCTCCACAACTACTTTTCTTCATTCATAAGCGTTATGAAGACAATCCCTCCCCCTCGTCTACACGAAACGCGCCTTGCGATGATGAAATTGTGAAGGTGGCGTCTCCTTCCTCCTTTCGGCTTGAGTTTCCCTGCTGCAGGGATTTAAGAATGTCGTCTTCCCCAAGGACGACGGACTGTGTCACGACTCGAATAAACGCCTGTGCACTTATGCTTAGACTCTACCACTTTATCAAACACGAGGCTGTCATGAGGCCAAACGTGGGCATTTGCAGTCGTCCCTATTCTGCTTTTGTTCGCTTGTTGTGCATTTCTGAGACATAATTTTTGACTGAATGGTTTTACAATTGGATATTTTTTTGGTGATTGGGTCGGAATCCTTTTTGCCATTCGTCTCTTCTGTGATAGTAAATTTTTCGCCATGGACACTTTTGTTATTAATCATTTTGGCATCTACCTTATAAATATATAATTTGCTCGACACTGCTATGAAATAGAATGTAAATGGTTCCAATAATCATGTTTTGTACTTGTGCCCTCAAAAAATCCAGGCCGGATTATTTCTTCTTTTCCCTTAAATATGGCAATTGCCAGCTGAGTTCTTAATGCAACCAATTTTGATATTCTCAACCCATCCACAGGTGATGACGGCGCTTATTCACTAAGCTGATAAACTTTAGTTTACTGCTACAAGTCTAACCATCAGACTTAAGACAAGCATTGTCACTGATTATTCGTTCTAAACATTCGAGTTTATTAACGCTCCTTTTTTTCTTTTAGACGATGATAACGAATTAACCGAAATATTTATGGATAAGTGGGTCACAATTGGCATAGGTAAGTCTCCTCCAACATTTATCGATCCTGGTTTTAGGCAAAGAATCTGATATTATTAATTTTATCTCCTACAGCCTGTGGCGTCGTTCTCGCGGCAGTCATTATTGTCGTTATCATCTCTCTTCTAGCTTGCTTCATTTGGTGAGTCACGGTGACTACAGCTTATAAATAAGTCGCTTCATCCTCGCTGAGAAGTACTGCAGGCATACACACAAACACCCAGCTTTCATTTCATTCTTATCTCCTTGGGTGTGCACACAAAATCTGCTTTCGAGTGTGCGAGAAGGGTAAATGCGAAATTGCACATACAGTGCCGATCAATGTACCGGGTTGCATCATCCCGGAGAATTTGATTACCTTGTGTAAGGTGAAAAATGCACAAAGGCGCAGTTAATGCAACTCTTGCTGATACTGATTACTTTTGCATAAAGGATAGATATCAAGGTCTGCGTTAACTTTTTTTGTTAATGAATGACTAAAATGTACTGGGTTACGTTTCACGCTGTTAATCTGGGGTGAGTTCTGGTAAGAGGGACCCCGATCTATATGTATCGTCAAAGGATAAGATACGGGGCCACGGATAGTTCCTCTGTTGATAAATCGCAACTAACTTCGAATGAAAAGTAAACTGGAGAATGGATGGGAGCATGAATGGAACCGAAGTCCTTTTGCTACGGGTAATTCCATTTCCAACCAGAATGACACTACCATCGCCATATTTTGTGCAAGCTTTTTTCAGCAAAGCGTGCACCTTGTTTACCTATCAATTTTTGGTTATTATTTGCAAAACTGCTAACTTCACATGTAGTTGCCGAAGGTTAAATATATCTGGCACATCACTTTAGCAGCTTAGATTTTAGCGCATTCTTTTCATTCGAGACCCTGGCATTACCTCCCCTTTATCTCCAATGTGCCTTGCTGTAGTAGGATCCCATATCCCTAGTGTATCAGCCTATTAGCTACTTTTCATCAAGCAGTACTGATTATTTTGAGCCATATTTAATGCCCAACTTTAGGCGAAGGAAGAGTGAGCCTTCAAAACCGCCCAAAAGTCGTTCAGACAGTGAGTCTAACTTGAAGGAAAAGTCGAATTCGTATGTGCCGAATTTGGTGAATGCCACACAGCCTTATTATGTGCAACCCTCAGAAGAACAAAAGTTGGCACCATCGGCAGAGATGTTGCACTACCAGTACCAGAGGGATCGCAATTCTACTCAGGCGTAAGTTATATTTATATTTATTTCCTTATCTTCATCAAAAATGAACCAAAAATGGTTTTGGAGACAGTGAAGGAGGCAATAGGGAAAGGTAATTAAAAAAGTTGTACCTTCATATACACCGGTGAGTTTAAGCCTTCAAAAAGAGAAAATGTTACGGAATCCTGGCGCTAAAACAAAAGCAGAATAGGGACGACTGCAAATGCCTCGTGTTTGATAAAGTGGTAGAGTCTAAGCATAAGTGCACAGGCGTTTATTCGAGTCGTGACACAGTCCGTCGTCCTT
>MIEF01008275.1:0-24066 GCA_001870725.1 Taenia solium | reverse complement strand
CTTAATTATTCTGTGACTATATTTGCCGTGTTGTCGCATCGTTGGCAGGAGCTTGACTTCTCGCTTTTAGACCAGCATTTCCTCCACTAGTCATGGAAACGCATGATGGTTAGCACATTGTTTTATTCAATAGGGAACCAGCTCACACCATGGGGACGAGGCGACTGACAATGCAGTAGCCTTGCCGATGAGAGCACAGAGGACGGTGCTGGACAAGATGAAGTGGACTATGTAATGCATCGATGTTTTGTTGAATGACGGATTTCGGTGATGGGACGACTTATTTGTCTCGTCGTTGTAGGTTAGTGGAGTATGTTGCTGGTATGTCAAATACACTTTTATGTATTCTGTCCGAGTATGATGTGTGTTATCGTCTTCGGGGAGGAGAAGGGCTGAGAGAACTGCAGTGCGTATGTGTAAATTGGCGATGGAGATGTTTTATTGCGTAGATGCGGCTCACTTGCATGACCAGGTGATGGCTGCGGCATAATTTGCCTCGGCAGGTGTTGAAATATTATTACTTTGCTGAATCGCAGTTTGATGGCACGGGTGGTGAGCGCATTTTAAAGTACAGTCCTCTGTTGTGTTGTGACTTGTTGAAAGGTGAAGTGCTACTACATAGTCTCGAGAACGGCTGTAAAATGTAGGGAATGTGTGACTTGTAGGTGGCTGGGTGATGGGATCGAAAGGGTGAGTTGTGCTTGGGAAAAGATGTTGCATTTCCAACCACTTTTTGCAAGAGCATATATTATCAAGAAGGAGGGAAGGCTGAATACCGCTTGAGTAAACTCGTAGTATCTTTTCCTTCGTAGGGCGAATCTAGAATGCTGTCATGTTATGTCAGTACGCGCCACCTTTCAGTAGATTGACGGCTAGTATTAGCATTGGGCAACTAAGCGGGGGATGGTTTGTTGAATCCATTTAATAGCATCCGCTAGTGTACCTGGGGTCCTTTGTGTCATATCTTTGCCAAAGGTTACTTTAGCCTGCTGGCCTTTCAACCGCCTTGTTGGCAGAGCAGTGAAGCGTCCATCTAGTTGTTGATATTGGGCTTTAAGTATACGTGAAATTGCTTGATGCACGATTTGATTTTGGTGGCTGATAGGATTTTTAAATCAGATATAACCTGAAATGCCTTTCCATGAGGCTGGACTTGCGTAGATTGCTTGCCAAGACGTTAGCGAAGTAAGGTAGGCACCAGTTATTGAATTAATAACTGCATTCTAAGTTCTGCACATTTGCATCGCTGAAGTAGGCATTGGATCTTTGAAAAAACAACCTACCTTTGTGATCTAATAATGGTTGGTTTGGGCAAATTAATTCCAAAATAAGTGCATACCATTGCATTTTTGTATGAGCTGAATACACGTCAAAAGAAACTGTGTGGTGTTATTGCTCCCAAAACCGTATGTTAGCATATTTGTTTTAGTTTTCGAAAAGTCAGTTCATACTGTTTTTATTACCTTTAAATGAAGAAGTTCTGCTTATAAATTTTAAAGGTGAGGATGGTAACGACCTTGGGAATATCCAAACGCCGCACCGATGGGACGCTATGGCAGGGCGAATGCAGCTAATATAAAGCAAACTGTGTAAACGGCAAATAAGACTTAACCGGGTCTTGAGTTAGAATTCTTAGATTCGGAAAAATCTTCGTCGTGGAAAAAAAGTAAAAGTTGGTAGGGCACTTGTAGGGTGAGCAGTAAATACGAGGTGTTTTCTATAAATTGATAAACTTTATTTAAAAGTGCCAGCTAGACAATGCGACTAACGGGATGAACAAAAACACTATCATTCTTTTTAAAGACAATCAGAAAGTATTTACTGCTCACCTGTTTTTAAAAGAAAAGAAGTGACTATCATATGGATACTAAAAGGGAAGCTTATGGAAGAAGTCGTTGGCGAAAATGTTACATTATAGAGGGAAGGGGGATGTCGAATCACTTTTCGTCTTTTACAAATGGTTTAACGTGCTTAAATGAAGAAAAAGAGGGAGGTGAGAAGTTAGTAGAATAGATTCATTTTAGCGATCTCACATTCCAAAGACATTGTCCACTTCCCACGTATTCGATTGAACTGTAGTCGTAGCGCTTTGTTGTTCGTTTGACTTTTGTCTCCATTATGACAAATTTGGTTGGGCAGATTCCCTTTGCAGTCTGGGCTGGCCTCCGAGCCATGCCAACAGCACCAATCCCTTCCTGTCTGCCAAACGTATGTTATGTCTTCTTCTGCCTTCAGAGAAGTCTCGAGAGATGCTCAACACTAATTTAACCATGATTGAGCAATATTTGGATACATGTAATTTATCACTGTCTTAGGCACATCACGTACGCTAGTCAAAATGCCTTTTCGATGCAAGGTGGCGTTAGCCACTCTCAGTTGTTTTAAACATCTGCTAAGATCACCACCATAGGTAAAATACAGTATTTTTTTCCTTTTCAGTACTTTGTTTGCGGTGGAAAACATACCTGACCAGTTGATTGGTTCACAACTTGAGGGTAGTCAAACTATTCTGGGCAAACCCAAAGTAAAGTTCATTGGTATTGTCTACGCCTCAAAAAGATTTCTAGAGCGCAGCTAAGCTATAAAAATTAAATTTTTTTCTGCTTTATTAGTTAACTATGAAGTCTTCTTTACCAGATGGGACTTTGTAAAACTTCCCCCCTTTCATTTATTCGACAAATGGTACTGCATAAAAGCTAGTGTAAAATAAGTCGTCAGGTATCACCAAAAATGGTGGGAGACTTGCCACGAGGATGCCTTTAAATACACCTTGGATTTGGGGCACTGCTTCCTCGACAATTGCCCCCCTTTTCTGATATGCATGCCGGTTTTATCGAAATTGGTGCAAATTATTTGGTTTGAGCCGCACCGTGACCTTTGCTCTTCTCTCTACGCAAACTCCCTTCTCAACAGTCGACTTCCACGGCTGCAGTGTCTTCGCCTTTCAGACATTGGTGGCAGCATAAGAGTTACGATGACTTGCGAATCATGCTATTATCCGTAATTCTGGACTTGCTATAAAAATGACGAAGCGTGCTTTTCATCGATGATCCGTGTGGTTAAGTTTGGAGAGGAAATTTATTGCATCTCTGCTACTGACCCGCGTTAAATAGTTTTCCATAGAAAATGCGGTTGCATGAAGGCGCCACTGGATTCCATCAAGAGCCGGTCCCCTAACACCCACCCACTTACCCACGCACTCACTAGAGCAGCCATCGGTGGTGAGGCTTTGCATGATGCTGCACTCATGAAAGCTTGAAAGAAGGGCTTGACCTGGGGGAAATCTCTATCAAATCATACAATAATGCTATAGGGTATGGGACATGGGTAAGGTGATTGGCTTCTAGCTGCTGTCTCTATTGAGTTGTGGGTGACGTCTCAGATCTAAGAGTGCAACAAAGAGGGACCATGAGAAGATTGTAATAAAGACACAAAGAGAGGAGTAGGGAGATCACAAACACATTAGGACCAAGCTAAAAGGAAGCAAGATGCTGTGGGCCAAATTTGGGTACAACTAATTTTACTTGAAGTTGCAGTAACACCTCCATTACTATTAGTCGTAAAACACTAAAAGGCACCTTAAAGACGTATGCAACTGTAATGCAGCCTTTCTAGTTACCATGTCAGCTGTGCATCAGTAGTGTGTGTAGTAGGACTGCTGACGCTGTAAGTGCACTATCGCACATTGCGAAAAGCTTAGCACACCTTTCTCTACGCCTCTTGCCCCTAGACTCAAGTAAAATCCTCTCAATGCCTCACTTACACCGGTTTTAAATGCATCCAAACAGGCGGCTGTGGGCTAGCTGCTAAATCACAAATTCCATGACATGAGGTTGTATGAACTAAGGCCTGCACTCCTACAATAAGTTGAGATAGGAACCAGAAGTAGTTAATATTTGCGTTGGCACGAAGTTGACTTAAACAGTTGTGATTGTGCCAAAGTGCAGTGCCCAGCGAAAATGGCAGGTTTTACGCTCGGTAGGGTTGGCCATACGAGGCTAGTTAAAGCAGTGCGACCAAGTCCGATGAAGATGGTAGCTACGCCAGAAAAGACATTCTTCCTTCAACCAAAGGTGTAAATCTGTGCTTGGATATGGTATGAGCAGGGCGGTCCAGCTAAAATGTCCTCGTATGGCAGGTCTGCAAGACAGCAGAATATGTGACGGCGTGCACTAAGTGCAAGAAAACACCGGATGAAGAGGTTGATTGGCCGAGAAATACCTATGATTGAAAGCCATCTTGAAAAATGTAATTGAGGCCTGGAAGAGACACCACATCACCGTTGACCACAATGTAGGAGTTCATAAAGGCGGCAAATGAGTAGGCGCTGGAATGGGGTGTGTAGAGACCAACGGAGTCAGATGACAGGACTGCGGTGCTGCTGCCTTGTGCATAGACGTGCACATGACTTCTTCCTTGACTCCCTTTCATACCGGGGATCAAAACGTAATGCAGAATGGATAGTTTGAGGCTAGCAACGAATCCCCTTTCTCACACCCCATACCCCATAGCACGATTGCATAAATTGGTAGAGATGTTAGAAGATAAGCCGCTCTTTTCAACTTTTGTGTAGGTGGCATAATGGAGAAGGTAGCTCCATTGACACTAATTGTTGAAGTGCACGAGTGAGTAGGGAGTAGAGGAAGATGGTGCTTAAATGGTTCCAGTAGTGGCGTCACGTCTGCATATAATCCCTTCATGCAATATCACTAGAATGAAGAGATGACTTCGGTTAAGAATGATAAACGGGGCAAAATTCTAATTAATGCCGCAAGTAAACACTAAATGAAATAAGCTCCTGTGTTATAATTCTAATAAATTCTAAGTCAACATATTGCGCGGCTTTACGTGCTTATGTTAGTTTAGCCTTTGCTGTCACAATAGGCTCCCAAACCATCGACTAAGTCTAAATTTGTATTGCATAAAACGAAACGCACTTTTCACAATTAAACAGGACTTCACTCGAACGGAGGCATCCTGTACATTTGATACCTAACATCGCATCAGTCTAGCTCTGAATGGGAACTTTGGCGCATTATGTTATTATCAGTATTTTGCCACGGCTGTACGACACAAAGTGGTTTTTATTTTACCCAAGATATGCATTTTAGATACCACAGCAATTTAACATTCGAAGTCTTACTAAGATTAGTTGACCATCAAAGTGAGAAATACGTAGATCGTAGTGCACTTAAACCAAACCCGTCTCTGGTGTAGTTGTTTTCGCCTTTGGCATGCATTGATCAAACTACCAGTCAAGCCCTAATACCATTTAGTTATTTTCTGGCGAGGTGGAAAGCAGCAAGCAGATCTTTCGTAGTTCAATCTTCTTATCTTGCCTCTTAGGCCTCCACCTACAACGCTGTGGCTATCAAATGACTGATCTTCACTAATATACCAAGCATAGTTTGCAGATATGAGCATTGCTGCAAATCGTGTGAAACAAATTTACTGCACAAGAATAATTGTCATCTTGGATATAAATGGCTCTTTTTAATTTATGCATGAGGGGCATGATAAGAAACGATAAAATGTGGTTTGTTTAGACCTGAGTTGCGTGCAAAGTTATGTCGACTGCAAAATATTGTTTCCAAGTGCATTGCTAAAGAGTCCATGCTTTGCCAATTATGCTCCTGTCAGACGCGATCCATTCCTGTGTAAATCATGTTCTGCAACTTTATTTTCATTAGTTAGTCCACAGTAATTAGGATACAGCTCAGAAAACTTACCCGCTTGTGCCAAAATCATGGCGCGTATTGTAGCAACGAATGCGGTTTACCAACGAGGCTGAAAGCAGTTACCGTTAATGACCTTGAAAATGGTGAGCGAAGTTCTTATCTAAAATACTTGCTTCTCTTTGCAAAATATGCAATCCAAAGTTGATTCATGTCCTAAAATTACAAATATAATGTTTTTTGTCTTTGTTCTCAAAGGATATGTGGCCCATTTTGTCTGATATGCATGACAAGGTGACCAAGTTTATAAGCACATTTTTGGAAAGACATCTATCATTAGTCAACTGAATGCGTCCACATTTGGCAAAATGTTTATGTGTTAGTATTTCCTTCTATTTTCACCTTCAAACATGGTGTGTCGATAAGGTCTTTTCTTAAATCCTCTCAAGCATCAACATTTCTTCAAATATAAAATGGATAGCCGTGGCTCCACTACAGGCATAGCTCACACTACTTATCGTTCGACAATGTGATTTCGCATTCTAGACACTCCTTAGCACGAATCCTTACCTGCAGCAGGACACATTAATTAAGGCAATCTTGAGTGCATCCCAGCTAAATATTTGTAAATATTGCTGCAATATTTATTAATGAATCAAATTTTCTTACTTCCTGCTGGTACAAATTTTTGTTAAGAAGAAGCATGCATTTATTCAACTTATGCGTAATAGGCATTTCTATAAGTTGGTTAGTGCCTTAACGACTGTCCATTTGACATCTTTCACTCCATATGCACGTCGGTGTCATTCTAAAAGTGATTCCATTCAAAGTTGGCGAAAAATGTGTGCAATAAATGCAGCATCCACGACACCACTACAACTACACATTGCTTTGCTATTTCAATTAAGAAACTGTCAATAAATAGGCGATTGGTGCATAGATTTATTGAGTTTGACCCATTTTAAAAGGCTATTTCAAGTCAGCTTTCGAAATCCGTTTTCAGAATTTACTGCCTAAATAGGTACGTAAAAGCGGAAAAGGTGAGTTAGTTTGGAGACTGTGACAGATATGCTACCCATAAGAGAGTTGCAAGAGCCATTATGCAAACTCTTTTTCAACAACAAGGGCTGAAACGCGCACTCACCTCATCCGCTTGCACAATATCTTATAAAGTGTCTTACCGTTTCGGAGAGAGATAGGGGTACGGACGTTGCAGGGGTTCCACTAAGCATCACGCATAGGACCCGCTCATGTTAGACCACTGTCTTCTTGTACCCACACAATGTATCGCTAGTCCTCATTACCAATCCTTTTTCTGTCTCTCCTGCTTGATGTCCTCCAATTTGGTTCCTACGTAAAAGCGGCAGCGCAGAGCTTGTTTTAGGGAGGAGTAGGCTTCCATGTAGTTCTTTCTTAAATCTGATACTCAAATGAACTAGGGCCTTGGTCTTCAGTTGCTGGAAGTGGTCACTTCATAGATAGCGTTACCACTTCACAACTGTGCCAACGTGTGAACATCGTCTTTGCAGGCGAATCGCTTTTCCTCCAGAGTGATTACTCATTGCACAGGTGGTGAGCGGTCTAAAACAAAACCAAAGCGTCGCAATTTATAAGGACATCAAACAGCCATTGCTACTTTTGTGATCTTTGGATGCGAGCACGAATGGCTATGCAGTCAGTCTCTTTCCCCTACTGACAGCAGCTCAATGGTTCTTCTCTAACGATTAAAGACCTTCTGCCTCCACCAAATGGAAGTAATTGGGGCCGAACTCCCAATGGTAATATATATTTCGCCACCGAAAATTTAAAGCGATTTAAAAGCCTTCCCACTGATAGCAGTAAGTGGAGTGAAATTCCATTCCTGTTTGTCTACTTCAGTTATTGTTTAGACCGTACAACTTTTACATTTTCGTAAAAATATAGGAGCAGTATATGCGATCCACAAAACATTAGCAGTCGTTCGATGTGATTGTTTTTCGCAGCCCAAACCTCGACATCGCAAGTCTTCACTTAAGAACTGAACTGCTTGCATTCTAAATGACGCTATCACTGTAGTCAACCTGGGTTACACGAGATAAACTTAAGACGAATGCTCACTATTTAAAATTGAACGCAGAGATCATTTCTATGCTCACCTTCAGAGCATCGTAAAATTGGTACAGTCGTGATGCGTGTGGACTTTGTAGCACAATGCTGATGTAAGGAATGGAAACATTTTACTTTCGGCACATAAATAGTAGCAAGTCATGGCAAATGACACATTTTAAGGGAGCTCTTTAATATTTTATCTAAATCAGTATGATCTGCACAGACAAGATTCTCAAACTAAAGTAGAATTAATCATAAGTCAGCCGCTTCAATGTCATTTACATGCAGTTGTCACTAATTGCAACGAATGGAAAGGTCAAATCTTACATGAGAGAAGGGACAACTCCAAGCAGACACGTGAAAATGCAATGCGGGTATAAATGCACATAGGTAATTGTTTCTCCTTCAAGTCTCATTTTGCGCCTCTCATCTGCATTGACAAATGAATGTTCCCTGCCTACGACAATGACGTTATGAAGTTAAGAATCATGGCACAGCACGGCACCAAACTTTGCAGACTTCCAGCGGCTTCAGCACAGATTTTTACCAGCAAACAACGACCACCAAGGTGCACTTTAGCATCATTGCTATGTTGGCGGGGAGGCACGAGTACCACCCATTGACTGGAAGGAAGAAGGAGCTGGTGCACATCCTTAAGTGATTGTTCGTCGTCTCCGTACTTGTAGTAGGACTCACAGAGTCCATCCATTTAATCACTTATCATCACATACGCAAACGATTCGACCCGAGGGAAGATTCTCTCATCAGCAGAAGCAAAATTGGTATTAAGGTAAAGATCTTGCTTGTAAAAAGCTAGACCATAACCTGACTAATCTGACCGGCGAAATGACACTTGGTCCAACAGTAGTGTGGACTACACACCAAAGTCACGTTCAATGCTTAATCTTAACTACCTTGGCTTGTATTTACTCAAATCGCGCCGGCTGAAGTTGCTAAAGACGCATGCAGCTCAGCAGTGGAGAAGAGTCAGAGATCCTAATCAAGGCTACAGCTGCCCCATCCACCACTAGCACTACAGACACGAGAGATTCTCTCAGTATGAAAAGCACCACGTTCTGAATAATGCAATGGTAACCACACTAACAATCGTGAGGATTTGGAAGGGAGAAAATTGACGATATCCCACCTTAAAAGGTGACTCTCAAGGCGGCCAAGGTACACAAGACACCATAACAACTAACAAATTGGAACTTATTCCCGTCTGAACTCAGTGTAAAACAATAGCGAGGCTCTCTTCACAATTTGGTATTTACCAGTTTCCTCGCGTGGCTCATGTAATGTAACCTCCAAAGTGGGTGCAGTTCTGTCTAACTCAAGTTCCTCACCATCTGTAGGACCAAGTAAATTCGATTTCTCGCAGTGAATTCCTTTATTAACGAAGTGGATCTCGCTATATAAAATCGTGAAATAGTCATAATACAGCCAGGTAAAACACCAAAACAAAACCAATCACTTACGAGATGAAAAACGAATCAAGCAGTCTAAAATTCGCGCATTTCACCTTAGCATAGGAGGAGACACTGCAGCTTCCCAATTATGGCTTTCGAAATTGTCGGAAAGCAGATCCACCAACCTCATCCACTGCCACTTGCGTAGCATCGCCCTGATTAATGAACTCCTTTGCTCCTTGCCATTACAGGTAACATGGAATCCTGGTGACCATAAACGTAGGAGTAAAAGAGCAGTGCCCTAACTACTCCCTCACCACCATTCCACTTGAGGAAGATAAGAAAGATACTCTCCTCACAAATAGTTTTAATGCTGTACAAAACGTAATTGTGCGAATTAGATGGTTCTCTTGACTAAGGTGGAGCAACAATAAGGCTATACCCCTTGCCAAAAATTTAAACACTACTACTCTATCCCCTCTTCCATACTGCTCTTGAACAGTAAGCAGCACTCTAATGGATTTAACTTTGGCCTCAACACAATGCAGGTGCCAGGTACCACTGTAAATCCATTTCTGAATCAATTCGCGTAGATTCAGGTCAATTTTAGGCTTGATGTCGACCTAGTTCATTTCTGGGGTCAGATAGAGTCATGACGTGACCTCGAGTATTTGATGGAGGTCGATTTCAAGATTAAATAAGTTCAAATTGATTTGCTGAGGAAAGGGATAGCGCCACTGATAAAAGCAACCTCAAGGTATATGCCAAATTACCTGTTCTTTTAGCAGCCCTCCAACCCTCTCCTCTACTAATCAAGTAGACCATGGGATAGAGCTTAATTCGAGGTCATTACTTAATTAACCGGATTCATAGTAATTAAAACAGGGTGTTTTTCTCCCTACTCCTCACGCTCTAGCTTTATTCAATAGATTTTACCTTACAGCTCAATTGCCGTGTCTGATAGCTGACTGGCAGGACATGGGTTCTGGGTTGCCTGAGCTCCCAGCCCCTCTCGTTTGAATCAAAATAAGTCCATACAATATCAAGCTTTCCTGCCATATAGCGCCTCTGCTGCGACTTAGAATTAATTGGTGGGACCCTCTCCACCCACCTCAGCAATATGAGCAAGTCCTAGGGTGTGCCCACTGTCCGCATTCCAATCGCGTGATGCCTCGATTGCCCTTGTGTACACCTCGTTCTCTCCTTTGTCTTCCTTAACTAATGCACCACACTGTCTATTGGAGTCATAGTGCAGAGAAGACTTGAAGGTTTCAGGTATTCATCCAGATTGCGTTTTCTTTTTAGATTCGCCTTTCTCAGCTCGCCTTGATCAACCAAGAAACGATTGTTGATGATAATCAACACTCTATGTCTATCCTTTTAGGTTTCTTTTTTCGGCGAGACAATCGAAGACATTGAGCTCAGTTATTTGCACCCAGTTTTACAGTTATTTGAAGCAGTAGAAGAGGCAGAAGCAGCACGAGTAGAGTCCTCTATCTCAGGGCCAGCATGCCTCTTCGCTTACGTCTTCAACCCTCCATCTGCCAATCCATTGTCTGCCTGTCTTTCTGTTCCACTTTGTGAAAGCGTGGTAGTCAGTTAGAACAGCATATGGTGGAATTTCGAGGCTGACCGAGATTGACGGAGCCATAATGTCTACAGCTGGCAGTCGGATTGTGAAAAGTAATCTCTCCAAATTGCTACTGCGAAGCCAAAAGAATGCACTCTCGTCACTTATTAGGCGAAATGAAGCTTGTAGAAGAAGACAAAAACACAAATAGCAGGATGACACGTCATCTAATCCAGAAATGATGTTGATAGCTAGAGTTAAAAAGGGAATCTGGACCCCTGAAATCGACTAAACTATTGTCAAGCTACTTGGAGTCCATAAAGGAGCGTTTCTGTCCGTTGCAACCCCCTATCTGTCTTAGGGGGCTAAAAGTGAACAAGAAACCTGCAACAGGAGTATAATGGGTGAGGAGTGATTAAAAGGGTTGGAGGGAGAAGGGGTTTTGAAAACTTGCCGCGAACCGAATTAATCAGTAGCTTCCTTATCATAAATAAGGGCACATTTGCATGGATTTGTGCCTTTGCGCCCAATCGTTTATCCATGCGGTTTTTCGCAGCTCAACTCGCCCTGGGCCTCAGGGATCGATCCAGATAGCAGACAAATATCGACCGCACAACAGGTGGTCTTATCGACTTTATCGACCCATCGATTAATGCACGGACTAATGCAGTTGAGTCAGCAACGAGACGTTCAGTGAGAAGAACACAGGCTACCTAAATGCAGGCAATCTACCTACTTACTCACGCTAAATTTTATCGAGGTCTTCGGCTTCACGATCTATTTCTGGAGGATTCTGATCGCTCACCTTCAATAATGTTGATAATCGGATTTAGGTGGAGAAGAAGGTTGATGGCTACATTAGTGTATAGGTGCTTTTTATGCAAGAATTTCACAATCAAATCAAAAGTGGGAATAGTTTGCATTTCTTAATCACCAGAGTTGCACCTGCACTTGGTCCACACTCTACCCGTGTGAACCCAACACTAACCTTCTGCCAGTGGCCTAAGTAGACCTGTAGAAGATTGCACCCCATCGGGGAATTGGAAGCACTCACTAGGGAGAGTGGGTGTCCACAATGCAGATCCTCACTTGTTGGCGCAGTTTTAAGGCACCACTTCTACCAAAGGGGTATTTTTTAGCTCTGATGACTAAATGCAACACTTTAGGCAGAAATGGAGGCATCCAAAGAGACAATTCTAAGGATAAGGAAATAAATACCTCAAATAGAAGGTAGAAATTCTTCAAAATACTACGAACCGAGTTCAAATAGAATTGCATAGTCAGTGGAAAATAGATGCTGTCAACAAAATACCGGATGCTAAGTCTGTCATCCGCTTTGGAATAGGCTGCAATACTTGTGCTTGCATCTTTAAACCAACTCCGACGCTAAGCAGCTACGAAAGACCAAATTTCTAAATTGGACCAACAAAACGGCGTCTAGACAAAAGGTTGTGCAGTGGAAAGTTCGTGCGTCGCGGGGTTGGACTTGACACTCACAGTTGAAGCACAATTCTACCCCATCTGTTTGCGCATGCTTAGCAAGCCTGTAGTGATAATGAGGTCACATGCCAAATACTTTGGTAACCCAGACCTGGGCTCCATTGAAAGCAATGGCGCAACCTGGCACTGCAACAGGGGCCTGCCTGTTTAACAGGAAAATTCATCACGATACTCTTGCAGTTGCATTGTATAGATAATCACGCTACCTTAAGATGGCGGATCAAAGGGGTCAACTCTGTTCAAAAAACCAGAAAAAGCTATTATTCTTCACCAGCTCCGTTGTTCAAAGTGCAAACAACCCTCCAGCTAGCCATGACTTTGTGCTAAGAAGCACGTCATATGTACACGCTGTGCAACAACAAATTTAGTTCCGATCAGGATAGTGAAAATTGTTTGCACAAGTCAAAGGGTAATCTAAAAGAAGGTCAAAATTTTTAAGGAAATAACACACATAACTGGAATGCTCACCCTATTGTCCAAGTGAAACAACTCATGGATATGCTTTGGAATCGGACAACTCTCTTCAGTCTCCCAAATCGTGGCTGCACCTGTGTCTTCTGCTACAAGATTGTCCCGAATGCAAAGATGAATGCTTTGGATGGAGGACAAAACTTTTGTGGAAGGCTTTACACCCTACTAACCGGGCGTGGTGGCAATAACAAGGTTTTATCCACCGAAAGGTCAAGCAATATCCAACCGTTGACCACCAAGGAAACAACGCTCACTGAAGTTACTAACGTCCTCAAGCAGTTCACAGCCATCTTGTGGATGATTGCAAGATGTTTGGGCTTAGAAGGTTCAAGTGCTACATAAGGATAAGATCGCATCGGTAACTACCGTGTTGCTGAAAGAAGTTCATTCATTCAGTACCACAAAACACAAAAACACAAAAGATGCGTGCAGAAATGAAAGAGAAGAGCGATAAAATTACAGTACACTTCTAACTCTAAATGCCTTCCAATTCCCTGCAATGGTGTTGATTTGCCGGCTTTTTCTCACATCTTCATTAACCGACTCAAGGGAACGTGCACTTAGCTGATCCACTGCCATTGTCATTAGCCGGATTTGCAGAAGAAAAGATGCCTCTTCTTCAAAACTTTTATGCCCTCATTCGATGGGAAGACCACATTGCCTTCGCCAGGTAAACAACAAAGATAAGAAGGAACAAAGCATGGATGTGTTCAAAGGTAGCTAAAAATGGTTACCATAGACTTGTCTTCAAAGGGATTACAGTGACCATCCCACGTGCAATAAACGAGGTCATTACAGGGGAAAAGGAACGATGAAGCGTTTATTGCCATTGTAGCGTCCCGCGACTTCCTTTAAGGTAAAAGAAGGCACAGTACTAGGGCAAAGTACATATATTCTGAGAACAGAGGGATCGAGGGCTTCTAGCATAGCCCCGAGGCCAGCCAGCCCGGCTAGTACAATATGGCCACCCAAGTGACCAAAACCGGCAGTCCGAACAAAGTGTTACGACTGGTGCTCCTTACATTGCTTATCCTTTGACAAGGCTATGCTCTAATCTTTGCCAACATCATGAAACAATAAAAGTTACTCACTGTTGGGTACACTGTATTTCACTATTGTATGCATGGCTATGTCGTTTATTGAAAGTCAAATTCTTGCACCTCCTGTTGACGCACATGCATTCTTTTAGGAGAGGTACGCATTCGTTTGTTTTGTGCACGAAATACATGTCCATAAGTCGATTAATCTCAGAATGATTGTCCATGTGACGTTTCGTCCTCTCCATATGCTCGGCGATGGCATTGCTATTGATAAGTTGGCAGAAGGCATGCTCAATTATTAATCCTTCTGTCTCGCGATACACTTATGGTAGACACAAGAACTATTTGGCTGGCCATTATTTTGCTAGCTCTATTCGGGACCTCGAGCTGTGTCTCGTTGTGTTTTGGATTCGGTTAATGCGGCACCTGCTGCACCACACAAAATCAAGAGAATTAGTCTGCTAATCCAGAAGGAGATATAAGTGCACTGAAGCACTGAAGCGATGCCAACGTAATACATGACAAGCTTGATCGCCATCTCCATTTCTGCCTTTCCTGCTTGGTTTTCTCAAATCCACTTGGTAAGCAGGAGCGGTAGTGGAAAAGTCTACTTGGGGCAGGGGTCGATGCAGGTTATTATGCAGTTCTTCCTTGGGTCCAACGACGAAACTAAGGGGCGGTGACAGTGACTGTGCTACATTTCCCTTCAAAGTGAATGCTCAGATCACAGGCAGTGTGCGTTCGAAATCTAAACCTAATTCAGACAAGTTAGTAAGATGTAGAACAATTGTTATTGCCTGCTCTCATAAAACTATATGCCACATTTTCAGATGAAAGCTTGTACGACCATTCAACCAGGCTCCTACCTATCCACACTAGAATCTCAACTATTCTTTTTCAGAGATTGCATGCCTTCGAAACCCACTAAGTGGTGGTAATAGAGACTGAACTCCAAAGTGAAAATGGATTCCCCCGCTGCGATTTCGAGCTATAGGCAAAGCCTCTTCTTTATAGCAGAAGGTGGAATGAATTTTCATATGCGTTCACACTCTTCAATCCGTAACATAATAGTAGTCATTTACGCAGGCGGAACCTGCACCACAAGTGCCCTCCTCTTGCGTTTTTCTGCTGGCCGTAAAAAAACTTTTGTTGGAGTGGCTCTTACTGGAAGTCTTCTTTTCCTAGAGTGATTTCGTTAGCAGCTTAAATGCCATCCTGTCTCTGCTAATCACTTCTACTACCTCAGGTCCGAGGTTGTGTCAATCACGCAATGAGTACTGACGACTGCAAGTAATCATGAGCGAGTCACAACTGAATGGGCTGGCGGGTGGGTGAGTGGCTAGAATTATGATGGCCTGCACTCTCAGCGCGCCCCCCTTTGCTGACTCATCCGCATTGATAGATCGATAAATCGATAAGGACATCTGCTGCCCTTAAAGAAGAAGTTTCTCATAATAAGGCAACTAAAAGACAGTGCAAACTGATTTTCAAATAATTTAAATGAATATATTAGCGTTGGGTCTTCGGACTAGTAACGCTACGCAGCCTCTATTTACGTGTTTTCAGCTCATGGAAAAATGCAACGCTATGCATTTATTCTATAATTAATTTGCCCAAACCAACCACTATTAGGTCACAAAAGTAAGCTGCTGTGCTTAAAATCCACCACCTACCTTAGCAACGTTAAGGTGTAGAATTTGGAATGTAGCTGTTAATTTTATTGCTAGTGCCTACTTCACTTCACCTTCGTCTTGACAAGCACTTTACGCAAGTCCAACCTCATGGAAAGGCACCTCGAGTTATTTCTGATTAAAAAATCCTATCATCTACTTAAGTCGAAATGTGAGTCAAGCATATTTCGCTTCTGCTTAAAGCCCCGTATTAACAACTAGATGGACGCTTTACTGCTCTGCCAACAGGGCGGTTGAAGGGCCAGTGGGCTAAAGTAATCTTTGGCAAAGATAAGGCACAAAGGACTCCAGGTAAACTAGCGAATGCTAATAAAACGATTCAACAAACTAACCTCCACGTAGCTGCTCAATGATAATGCTAGCCCTCACATCTACTTAAAGCTAGCGCGTGTTGGCAATAACAATATAGCATTTTAGAACCGCCCCACGAAGGAAAGGACGCTACGAGTTTACTCAAGCTGCATTCAGCCTCACCACCTCCTTGGTATACATGTTTCCGCAAAAAGTGGTTGGAAATATCTCATCATTTCCCAAGCACAACTCAACCTTTCAAACCCACCCACCCAACCGCCTACAAGTCACATTCTCCATTTCCCAAAGCCGTTCCTGAAGTTAAGTAGCGGCATTTCAACTTTCAACAAATTACGACACACTCAACAGTGGAATGGGGAAACATATCGAGACTGTACTTTAAAATGAGCTTATTATCTGTGCCGACAAACTGCGATCCAACAAAATAAAATACATTTTAACACCTGCTGGGGCTAAATATGTCGCAGCCCTCACCTGGTCATACAAATGAGCCGAGCCTACGCAACAGAACATCTCCATCACCAATTTATACACACGTACTGCAGTTCTCTCGGCTCTTTCCCTCCCCGAAGACGATAAGAGACATCATGCTCGGGCAGAACACATAGAAGTGTATTCGACATACCAGCGACACACTTCATGAACATACAATGACAAGATAAACAAGTCGCCCCATCACCAAAACCCGTCATTCAACGAACCATCGACGCATTACATAGTCCACTTCGCCTTGTCGGCAAGGGTACTGTGTCGTCAGTCCCTTCATCCTCCACGGTGTAAGCTAATTCTGTATGGGACTGGACAATGTGCTCTCCATCACGGCTGTTCATGACCAGTGGAGGAAATGCTGGCCTAAAAGCGAAAAACCAATCTCGTGTCAACGGTGCAGCATCACGATAAATATAGTGACAGAATAATTAGGATTTGACATGGCTTCCAATCTGATACCCGCTGTCACATCAAAAGCATACAAAGGCAAGTCCAGACACGTGTCTCAGGCAGCGAATATGCACTCAATACCATTAACTGACAGGTGAGCGTTAAAAAACACACACACAAACAAGCATCCGAAAATCACTTCATTTCATGTAACAAGCTGCATGGATTGGAATTTCCCGTTCCTCTCACAAATTAATCACACTTCTTCAATAAGTCATCCAACTAGCTTTAATGCTCACACTTGTAAGCGCCATCGAAATCGCCTCTTCGCCTTAAACATTAGGCAAGCGATTATCGAAAGTGGCAATGGATCGTACGGAGAACCGTGCTTACATATTAAAGCCTCGTAGTATAACCACACTTCTAACTACTCCACATCCACTTCATGTCGGCTCCATCTCGTACCACAGTGGTAAAAGCGACCAAACCTGAACATCCCAGATTAAAAAAAAGAACAAGCAAAACTAACAGTTGTAAGATGATAGCATCTTATTCAACCTATCCAGCACAATTACCTACGCAACACTCTTGCTTCGCTCTTGCCTGTCACTTACACCGCACTCAGTCGTCCATAGGCCCACCAAACACAAAGACGCGCTGCTTATTCCCAGGATGAATGATTAGTCCACAAGGAGCAAAGAAACTCCCAACAGGATCGATGGGTCGAATAATCGCAACGCCACAGCTGTAAACGACGACATCGAGCTCAAAGGCGCTCAATGCGGCCTCAGTGGTGATGCATCAGGTGGTTTCTGTTGGGACCCGTTATGGCGCGTTGTAAAGCGCGTGTTCCCACATTGATTCCCGTCACTCCTTGGTTGAAAGCGATCTGGATGTAATACGAGTTCAGGACTGAAGCACAAGCGAGATTTTCTTGCATTCATTTTCCTATAGCATTTGAAAAGATGTAGTAGGCAGTAACAAAACGCGACGCTTATTACTGACCGGCTTAAACGGTTTGGTTTCGATGATGTTAAGCCATGTAGAGGACATCACGTTTGGGAGCACTCCCCATTTTGAGTGACACGGGATTGCACACCTCATTTGGCTGATCTCATTCAAGACTGATGTGTCAAGAACAACCAGCATAGATGCAACAATAGGTTTACTCCTACGCCAGCATCGAAGGGGCTGTCGTGGTGGAGGCTGAGCACATAACTGCCATTTACGCGCCAGACAGACCATGTATTTCTTGCTCCTGCGCCCCCTTCACTTCTGTGTAGGGTGGTTCGCTGGCCGTGTGACTCGGAGAATAGCTTATGACATGGAACGGCATGTACTGCGGCAATTGCTAGGCTATTGGAAATGTCATCACTGTTTTCTCCTAAGCCGTCCACCTACAGGTCTGTAGTGCGCACCACCCTATGTCCAAAAGACTGCTTTGTTAGGGCTTGTGATGGACTGCAAACGCGGTTGCTTACAGTGAATCGTTCGCTTACAAAGACCGAGCGTTGCTGATGTCTTGGACCTATCCGCTCGATAGAGTTCTCTCTAACTGGGGGATGTTTAGGAGAAGTTTTTTAGAAACAGTAAGATCAGTCAATCGATTGAGGGGAAGTGCTACGCCAAGAAGGCTATTCAAGATCATTCTCCATTACTGCAGTACCTGCCCATTAGAAGTGTCCTGCCTCTTGTTCGTACTCCTTCTACCTGTTTAATTACAAGTGTTCAAGTTGCAAGCGACCAACACCAGTTCTTGGTGTCGGAATTCGACGGAGGATTACATTAGGTCAGACTGTTTAAAGACTAGTGGAATAGGATAAGCGTCGACTGGATGCGTATTGCTGGGAGAGTTCGTACCTTGGGATGCAATGTCGATTACTGCAACGAATGATTGGCCTTGAGAGAAGTTTTCGCGGCTAATTAGTTTTTGTGGAGGAAATAATGCGAACTTATTTTGCCTCACAATTACCGCAATGATGGTGCTTAGGGATTTCTGTCCCATTGCTTCCTTAAAATCCTTCGGAATTGGCAGTGCTGTAGAATGTGCCATTAAATCTATCTACCAGTTCCTACATCTTGACTCATCTCTCCAATACGAATGTTTTCTTTTCGGTAACTATCCGGGATTTTGAATTATTAGTGTTACGACGTCAAGGAAGATGTGTCTAAAATTATCTGTTTTCACATTAGGAACATAAATGGGGTTGTCGGGAGACTAGAGAAGATCCGGCTCATAATGTGCTTTACTCAAGAGGGTGCTTTTTCTACATCATAGCAGCCACGACCAAAGACAATCGAGGCGGAGCTGGAGATAGAGATCCATCGGTATGGGCTCACGAAGCAGCAGTGGTGGGGTTACGGTACGTAGAGAACTGGCGTCCTCGAACGCGCTACTGCAGGCTACATACAGTTAGGTGCCCGAAATGCTGGAGACAGCCTAGCACAAGCATGTTGCCTCAACTGCCACCATTGGGGCTGCCTCGGTGGTGAAGAAAGTGGAGTTGGCGGAAATAGAGTGGAGCCTTATTCGAGTCCAGGCTATCAACACGGAATTGGAGGCAAGGGTGAGTGAGTTTCTAGTAATGACTGCCGTCTTCTCTCCCCAATTTCATGAGCTTTTATCGCTCTCCTATTTACTAATTCAAAGTACCAAATACTCAGCCACTGCATATCACTTCGTTCCGTGTCCACATAGCCATCCATAACTTGGTCCCCATCGTTCTATTTGCTTCGCTCATTTTTTGGTACCCATGCATAATTTGCGACTTTATTTGTCAACTCAACTACTCCTTTTATCTGCACGATGTGGCATTAGCTCTTTTGACAATACTGTTGGATTAGTTGCGTGTTTTGAGAATGTCCTAAATTAAGATTTATGCGATTAAAGATTTCGGTGCTCATGTGCGCGGCGTCTCCATTGGTGAGGCACATAATTGAAGTGTAGAGCAGTTGGTATTTTTGAGGTTGAAGGAGGTTGATCCGTTCTAGGTATGCGTAACGGCTGCAAACCCAATCGCCTAGACCCATGGATGCGTGAATGAATTCGCCCCATTTGTAGACAATGCTAGCTACAGCTACTGAACGTGCGCCCAGCTCATCAGCGGGTCTGGAACAGTCGATATGAAATATTCAGCACTTTTGCAATACGCGCATCACTTTAGAGATTCATTTCAACCTCCTTTACCAGGTTGGTTTTGTCCTGCAATGGATCAGTTCTTACGTCTACTTGGTCGTTCTGCTACTGATAGGTTAGAAGTTAGCTAAAAAGAAGGATCCCGTAGAGCATTGGCTAGAGGACGAATTCGAGTGTTTCGAAAGGTACGTTAAATATCACTCCTTTGAAGCATACACCTTTTAATAGTTGGCTTACTCCCGACCATGTGGCACACCAAAGAACTCAGAGTCTACTTGTAGTGGCTAATAGCGGTAAACAGGCAACAGTATCGATGCTGTTTTTGCAGCAAGTTTTCGCTCTGCATAGAAGGTGTTGATTTCTCATGTTATTTTATTGTATTTATTGCTGGTGGACGAGGGAGATGTAGACAGGCTTAGGGATTGGGTGACCATTAAATTTGGCGAAACTTAAGCCTACACCTTGCAACGGGACAGCTTATGGCGAATGATTCAGTTGGTTGCGTTACAAATGGCAAAGGTGTAAAACTGAGCTTAACACAGGAGTGAAGACCTATTTCTTAGCAAAATTACCGAGGTGAATTGTGGTCATCCCACTGAGCTGAGTTGTACTCAATCCATGAGTTTCGTTCAAGTTTGCTCACCTGACGGGTATAAACATCGATCTGGCTGCACTGACTTGGCAGAACACCCAGCGCCAGCATGTTTATGCTTTCCTTTCAATCACGATTTACGGGTCTTCTAAAGGTATTAAAAGTCGGCCTTTTAACTGCTGCAGGCTCAATAGTGCTGGCGGTGAGAGCTCTATGAAGGTTTTAGTAAGCCGATTCGCCCACTTGGTCACAAGAATTGCAAAGTGAGCGTGTTTTGTTGACCTGGTGATAATAGCGCGGTTACCGTGTCATTATTGGCTAGTTGACGGGGATAGAATAGACTGCATCGGTTCAAGCATGTGGATAACTGGTGCCCAAAATTAAGTAATTGGCATTACATTTTTGTATTTGTACCGGACAATTGAAATGTGATTGGGTCTAAGCCGCATAATTTTAGCAATATTTTTTCTTTAAAATTTTGCTCAGCTACAGCTCAAGGTAATGTAATCGGCATTTCAGTGCCCAAGATTTTAGCCGCTTACAATGCACAAGAAACTGCCTCGTCCTGATCGACACCGCGGTGGAAATTCAAGCCATTGACTCCTGTGATGTCTGAACGATTCCTATAACGACCTGATCTCGCCCACCGCATACTATCGCTTTCCTTGAAAACATGCGGTCAAACTGCTTCCGGCGTAACATAGACCGTCAGAAGGGCCATACACCTGCCTTTTCTGTAGTTTCTATCTCATTAGCTGTTTTGAGTCCCGAAAAGTGGGGGTTTGTACGAGAGTCGTGCGTTTCTGGAGGTCTTCTCCACGACGGCTAGTGATCCTTGGATTCGCGGGCAATGGAAAAGTGTACTTCATCGGTTATCTCTTCCCCGTCCCCTTCCTTGGCTTTGAAAGCGAATGAGGTTTTCATGATTCTTTCGCTTGGTGGAAGCCACAGTAACTGTTTGCCCTCCATTCACCAACGTCACACATATTCGATGTTCCGGTTGTTGGGAATGGGCCTAATGTCCATTCTCGAACGTGTTTTCCTTATTCGGTCGTTGCAGTTGATTGTATTTAAGTGCTATAAGCAAAGAGAATGTGTTTTTATCATTTACTGTTAACCACCTTGCTGCAGGCACTTCAGCATGACATGGCGTTTGACATGCGGGTACACAGGAGACGAGACTGAAGGTGCTACTGAAGGTGGAGAAGTAGGCCTGCGTGGACAGCAGGTGGATAAGTGATGAGAAGGAAGGGAAGAAGCGAGTGCTGGTGTAAATTGGAGCAGGAAGGGGCGGGTGCAAGAGCGCAGCAATATACAGCATAGTGGGAATGTGGAGCAGTGTGCAGTGCTGGCCGACCGAGACGGCAGGCAGAAGTGATGGCCTGGAAGCTGATTCAGTGTGGTCAGCAAGGTCTTGGCTCCAGGTAGAGGCTCAGCATTGTACTTTGCTGTGTTGGGTGAACTTATTTTTTGTTTGTATTCTATGAAAATGTTTGATGCGCTCGGACTTAGATTGAGAGGTCTTGTTAGCATAAACCTTGGGAAATCCTAGTGAGCGTTTTACTGTAATTGGTGCAATGTTTTGATCCCTTCATTCTGCGGAAATGCATGTTTCTAGTGGAATGCTTTATGGCTAAGAATGAAAGTGTCGCCTTTCGGCACTGAGCATGTTTTTCGCCTTCGCTATTGCTCTAAACATTTCTTAGGTAGAAATCAACTGCAGTTTACCGGCTTTCATCACGTTTTTACCACTTATTCGTAGGCGCCTTTATATTTTATGCATGGAGAAGTGTGAGTTGTTTTCATGGCTGCAATACTTGTCTTGGTAGAACTGGTATCGAGGGCATGGAACACCTCGCAATTCTATCGCATGTTGACTTTGTGACCCTGGTTTTATGTTAAGAGTCTCTTTGCGAAACATGTTATGTATGGCCGAATTAATCACTGAGTCGTGAGTTCAGTTTTGAAGCAAGTTGGTGCTTGAGGCGGCTCCGTGGTCGTGCGATATGGATCCAGTCGTGGACGATGCCGATGTGTTGAATGGCATTGCGATAGGCTTCAACTCGTTTGGCACAAGCATCGGATAATTACATGAACGCAAATTAAATTGACGAGAGGAATGTGAGACTAGAGTTGACATGGCGGGAAAGCTTACTGTCCCGTTAAGAAAGTATGGTGAGCTGCGGTGATGATTGTGCCAGTCCTGAACTAAAGAACTTGGGAAGACTCAATACAATTCTTATTAAATCTAGTCCAGCCTCTTTTGACGTTTTAGTGGGAATGTTTACTTTTGCGACCCGAGGTGTGTGTTATTTATTGTACTGTTTATTCTTCACTGTACACGGAGACGCATTTTTGGGTTATTTCCCAGACCTTCAATCATTTAACGCATGAGAAGTATAAACTAGTAGTCATGTACATGTATACACATGTTTCGAAATGTACATCTCAGTGTGCAAATTCTTCTATTGGATGAGATTTACGAAGAAAAGCTGGGCAGGTTTTCGTTGTCTATAGACAACACTTGCGTTTGTTCGTTACGGTGAACAGTTGTGGAAGGGATTGACTTAAGTAGTCCAAGTGGTTGGCTAGCTGAAGGGTTGTTTCAAAAAGGAGGATTTCATTGCGAAGGAGATCTCATTTGCTGTTAAAATATGCAAAATCTACCGAGTATTTGGTTTGGTGCTAAAGTTGTTGCAGATCCGAAGTAGTGCAAGTGAATTTTTCTTCTCTGAAATCTTTTGTGATAGGCATGAAGTCATTGGTAAAGAGCACCAGGTGTCAATTTCGCCTTTGTAATTCTCACGGCATTTTTGTGTTGACTTTGACACCTTCGTAAGGACCGTGGCTGATGATAATGGTGAGCAGTATTACTGACTGACACTGCCTTCAACGTTGGTTATAAACCGCTTTTCAACAACATCACAAGCTCATCAGGCCGCCAAAGGTATCCATTGCTGCCGACAATGACGACGGCAAGGGAGGATGTGGATGTAGAAGCCGACTCATGGGAGACCACTAAGACTGCACTGGGCGCCTTTGACTAGCTGTGGTGTTGCAATTTTACTTGCCTATCCTGCTGAAAGTTGCTTTGCTCAGTGTTGGTTAATCATTCAGCCTGGAAATAAGCGTCGCGGACTTGGGGAGGATTTCTGAAGGACTGAGTACCAATGTGCCTTCTCTTCCATTCAAGGAAGTCTCGCTGCGCAACAGCCGCGGTAGATTTCAAATGTAAACGAAAGGACAAGCGACACCACACCAAATCCGACTCTGTGGCGGTGTGTGATCTTCTTCGCAATAGACTGAATGCACTTCAAGTCTGTCGTCATGGCTGTTTCTAAAAGAAAGGTCGCATCTTCCACAACTGATTGTTGTGATTGCATGAATGGTGGAGACAGTAGCGATTTTGCTCTAGGTACGGTCATGAATGCTGGTCCATTGATAAGCAACCTTGCTGTATTTCTTAGGCCATTATAATTCAAATGGATAGCTTTAATTAAAACAAGCCATTTGGCAAAAACAGCTTACTAGTGCGAGGACTGTGATCAGTTTTTAGTCAAATGGTTAACTAGCGAGGCTTCCACTTCGTACAAATTCACCTTCACATCTTCACAATAGTAAAGTTGTCTGTGTCCTCAATGCCTACTGTCTATGTAGTCCACCTTTCAAACGGCATATTTATGCCTTCAAAATCGATCTTCTC
>MIEF01008259.1:0-46868 GCA_001870725.1 Taenia solium | reverse complement strand
ATGGATGGATGGTGGATGGATGGATGGATGGATGGATGGAGCAGTGCGCACCCAGGTCACTTCTACAAAAGAGAAGGCAACATTACTTCACTGAAAAGAAAAAAAAAACTGTAGAATGACGATGATTGGCTAATGATTGTCATCAGGTGGAAAACTGCTCCCCAACATACGTGCAGTAGATTCATGTGGCTATTAAGATAGCTCTGGGAGTGAAAAACACGCTGACACACAGGGCATTGATAGGTGTCCATGGTTATTGGCTGAAAGTAAAAAAAAGAGCCTATTAAACTAACGAAGAGTAAGCCCACTTCTCCTCCTTACCCAGTTCGCCCAAATGGCTTGCACAATTTGGAAATACCTCATTCAAGAGTGTTTTCAAATGCATCAGCAACTGAACCACTCCCAAACATACCTCTGTGTTCATTTTGCACTCAGATAAATCGCATTCGGAGCTGGATGGCTCCTAAAATGACATGACAAAAAACGATTATTCAATCTTCATGCTGTGGACTCTGCCCACCCCCTGCGCGTTGCCAACAAAGCCGCAGCCAGACGCCCAGGCGATAACTCCAATGACAACGTTGGAAAAGAACACCATTTAGCGTTTCGCTGACTAGTTTACTAGAGGGTCATAGAGGAGAGCCATCTGCAGTGAAAAAAGCGAGCTGGCGGTGACGTGAAAGAGGAGGAGGGGGAGGGGGAGGGCCATCGAGACAGCGAAGAATTGAAACAAACTCTAAGTCGGGTTCTGTACGCTAGGCAGTATGAGTGTGTTGAATTACTTAAAGGGAGGGCCATCGAGACAGCGAAGAATTGAAACAAACTCTAAGTCGGGTTCTGTACGCTAGGCAGTATGAGTGTGTTGAATTACTTAAACATCATTACGAAAACACGATACCTCCTTATGCTGTAGGAAATTGAAGACAGGTCCGAGTGTCGAAATAGCAAAAATGTGGAGGAAAGTGCAGTGATTGGACGGAAATTAACAATGTAGTTTGAGCATAACAATCTTTGAGCGATGATGGATGATATTCGCCTTTTATGAAGGACCACTAAGCACCTAACTGACTTGTATTGGCCAAAGCAAAAGAATGGCAGCGAAAACCATTGGAGAGAGTGACAAAAAAGCAAGTAGGCTGTGAAATGCAAATGTACTTGTGTCAATTATTCTCTCAACTGCATGGCTCATTCCAAGCTCCAACACACGACGTACACTCCGGTGACATGGATGCTATTGCTCTCAAAAAAAGAGGAGCCCAAGCAACTATGCTTAAGAACGCCTTTACACTGCAGGATGCGTCAACAGGTCTGAATGATGAGCAGGTTGCAGATTTAGCACCTTGGGTAAGTTAGCTGTTCAATTATTTCCAATCATGTGTTATAAGTACATCTGCCAAGAAGCTAAGTCAATTAGGCTACCTTCTAAATTTGGTAACAAGAATGCAGCACAGACGTCATGACGGTGAGAAGAGTAGTCATTCACCTGTCAGTTACGACGAATGTGCATAGTGCCTGAATCACTCAGGAATATTAAATCAGAGCTTACGACGCTCCCTCTTTTACACTTATGCTGTAAAAACGTAAATTTTGAACAGTGGAGTGGGTGAAGAGCAGCTCCCCCTCGTAGGCATGGGAAACAAGGCAAGGTCAATCAAAGTGTCAATGGAAAGAGCAACTAAATCCAAAAACCGTGATGTAAATAAACATGGAATGAAAAAACACAGGTTTCATGAGCATGGCTCATCAAGTCGCCTATGCAAACATCTAGCCCTCAAATGATTCAAGAAACAATACCTCAACCGAGCGGTTCTTTTTGGACAGGATGGCAGGCCAATGATTGGGACGTATTATAAAGGCACTGAACCAAGTAAGAAAACGTCAACACAAACCATAAGGCCTTCACAATCATTTAACTCAAATTAACCGGTCCAGTGATAATTTAATTCCCAACGCTGCTTATCAAGACCCGAAATGCTTACCAACTGCTGGTGTCTTACTGAAGATCTCAAAGGAGGGGAAGGTGGCTCCCTTTTCGAAGGAGGAGAAAGAGGCTCCCCTTGCTGACTACTTTCTTCAAATGTTTTCTGCAAAAAGTAGAACGGAAGTAGCATGCAAGAACGAGGATACAGAGGGAATTGTGAATGATGAGGCGGCCTACCAGTAAGCTTTCAATGGTAGTCAATATGTTTTTTGTCTGAAGTAGAAGATTTACTAACGGTTCCTCAGGTGATGCTGTGGGACAGCACTGCTTTTGAAGATCCCTTAAGTCCTCCATATCCTTGACGAGGCGTGTTTGAAGGTCTTTTGCGGCGGTATATTGTTGCCTTAATACCTGAGGGAAAGGAAAAAGAGAATGACAAAATTAGGCGGCAGTTGAGGTTGAGGTTCATTTGAACACAAACGTGAGAAAGTGTTCAAAAAGGGGCAGAACTTATCCCCTTTGGAATGCTTACCTCTACGTTATCGGTGGTGTTGATAATTGAGATAATTGACTGAATATCATGCGCTCTTGCATACTTGTCAACGACAAACCTCTTCTGCGCTTCATACGCCTTGAACGTTTGAAGAAGTCAAAAGAAATCATCAACAATTTCGTGCTATAGAAACTGGGGTCAAAAAAGCGACTAGAACATCTATAAATGGTTGAACTGAATACACCAGACCTGAGGGCATTCAGAGGAAATTGAATTAGTTTAATGTGGAAAGAATAGCATAATCTAGTAGCAGTGGTTAGATAGAAATGCTGCCGCTCCACCAACTCTCCAGAAGGATTAAGTCAAGCGAAGTAAGCGAAGTTTTCAAAGTTTCGTCTTTGGCATTCGATAAAAGTAAAAAAAAACCGACCGTAAGCTGTTGGGGCCTATTCGGCAAAATTCCTTCCATCTATGTAAAAAAATAAATTTCATTTTCGAATTGAATGGCGAAAAAGGATGGAAGCATACGGCACCATGCAGACAAAGCTCGTTTGTAAGTCAGAAGTAGGTTGAAGTATCAGATACTTACTGAGGGATATTCATGGTTGCTTGCCTGCAATGCCTCACCCTACTCAATAAGAAAGAAATGGATTAATTAATGCCTCAGTTTGCCAGTGGATATTGTTAGACTCCTCAAGTTCCTTTTAAAAATTCACTTATTTCTAAGGAAGAGGAACCATGGAGAATATTGCCCTTCAAATGCCGTAACAACCTACATTGAAAGAACTTCCTCCGTAAGGTATGGTGGCAGATGTAGCCACCAAACCACTGGTACTTCTCAATGCTGCCTATAAGGAAGGAACGTAAGTTGTACACAACTCAAGATGTAAAAGAATAATACCTGGTCAAATTACATATTAACTGTACAGCCACCATCCTAGTGCTATAGCACACGTCTAGTAATTTTGGTTGAGAGGTCAGGGCAGAATTGAGCACCCCACCGGGGCCAGTATTAAGTGGAGTCAATCTAAATAAGTGAGGACAAAGTCTTAGTAACTAAATGCTAGTTAAAAACTTCACATTGGAGTCCATATTATGCGAATGGCCAACCTCGTGGAGATTAAAAACGAAATGGCTGGCAGAAACATGTCTAATTCTGACAAGCACCCCAATCACCTGGTTAGCGAAAGGACGATAAAATGCTGAGGTTAACACTGAGATGGGGGGTGGCAGGAGACCGAATAAAAAACAAAAGCTATTTCAACCAGACTTGATTTAGTTGTGTGGCTAATTAAGTGGCTCTTTCTTCAGGCAAATATTCCTACAAATAAAGAATTAGTTTACGACTCCCTTACAACCCAATTCACAAAGTGGATGATGTTGTGGATTTTTTTTGCGTTAGACAAGATGCACCTATAATGATAGACTTCAATATCTCTCCTCACTGTAAAAACAAGCGTATAATTCCATTCTGTTAAATGAGTGGCTTCTCTCAAGGGTCGACCACACAGATGCACAACAAAGATGAACGCACCATTTTGACCACTAAAAATGAAGTTCTAACAACTACCACACATTCTCTAGCACTACACAGAGGGGAAAGGAGAGAATTAGCCTTGGTAAAGAGCTTACCAATAGGCTGTCGATGGCAAAAAGTGCATCCTCAATGTGCTTTAACGGTTCTGTTATTCCGGTTTTGGGCCATTCGGATACACAGAACGAGTTCCTGACCTCCTGTAGGAAGTGCTCATCCAGCATAAGACGATGTTGCAGTTCTTTCACAACGCTTCGTTGTTTCTCCAGCACCTGGGCAAACAGAGTGCAAATAAACAGAGGGAAAGATGAGTGTGGACATAAAGCCGCAGGCTCACCTTTATATCATCCGATTTATCAACGGACTTCATTATATTAGAAATCGTACCCAGATCTGTATGTTTACTGACAATCGACTTTTCAAGCTCATAGTAGTCATCCAAAGTCTAAAATATATAAGAAGAACAACATCGGTTCCAATCCTCCCAGCAGTGGTGAAGACTTTAAAGTCCAGAGTGTAAAGTGCACAACACACCAAATTATTTATGCAAGGGATCATGAGAGTGGGTTTGTTTGCAGTGCCAAACAGAGAGGATGAGCAAAGAAATACTTCTCATCGATGACTTGATAGCATTGCGTGCATCCTCCTAACCGCACGCTATCGAGCACAAGATAATAAAACTAGTAGCTAGATAGCAAATGAATACTTGGTACCTTGCTTTCTACTTGGTTTCCTACCTTATGGATAGCGAATGGTCATAGTAATCCCGCAAAATCAGAAATACGTACCATTTCTGGAACCCATGAGTCCTGACAAAATGTGTCAAGTCCTACCGCATTAACTTCTTCAGGATAAGTGGATCTTTCGCTTAACCTTTCAGAAAAAGAAATCAAAAGCTAGAAAATATAAAGCTTGGAGAAAAAAATCGATTACCTTGATAAGCCATGCAAGCTTTTTGGCAGCGTTGGAACGAGCTTTACACAAAACAAAGCATGCTAACAACTCCTCTATCGACTCCGGTTCTGTTAAGGCGCAAGAGAAACCAGGTTGACAGTGATTGAAGAGCATAAGAATGAGATTTACGAGGTGAAGGGTTTTTTTCGGAGCTTTAAGGGTACTGGACAACTCCTTTCGCATTATTTGCGCCTGACGTTCGGGAGGTATCTCGGAACTAAGGAAACACTCTCGTATTTCATTGAAGTGAATTATACGCTTTGAATCCTTTTCACCAATCGCTTTCCCAACTAAAACAAATAAAATTCTAATGTTAAACAGAAGATCAGTCGGGAAAAAACGGCGGGGAAAAATACGATGCTACGAGTTTGGGTCCAATTTTTCTTTAAGCCAGGGAACACAATCAACACGGTAAAATAAAATATTTGCAAGGAAACATCCAATATAGTCAAAGAAACATGTAATCAACCTCAATGACGAACGGGAGAGTGTCCAAACCGCAGGAAACGCATAACCTGTTTTACTAACTATAGGGCAATCAGAGGAATGTTTGGAACATAAAACCAACTTAAAAATGAAGGAAGCTTACTTGTTCGTTCAATTGGTGGCGAAGAACTAAACACATCCGCTAGAGCTCCCAGAGTAGACATGGCTCAAGGTCGCGAAATGAAAACCCGGCTGAAGTAATAAGATTAAGAGAGCTAAACAATGGCAAAAAAAGTATCACACAGGAGTTTCGAAAAAAGCAAACAAAGCACTAGAAATTGAGTGATCACCACCCATTTGCCGTCAAGCACCAAAGAAATATTTAAGTATTTATGTGTAATTATGGTGCAGCACTAAAGAATGCAGATCCCTAATTGATTAAACGCTCAAGCTAATGTACGTGTAATAGTTGCGGTAGTTAAATGCGCTTTACAAGTGAGAGGCGGGAGGACAATTGTAACGTGGTGGCGGACGCTCGTGCTTCCTCTCAGGGGTCGGGAGCGCTGCCGTCGTAGACACATGCCTGCCGCTCTTGTCCGACAGACTTACAATAAAGATGTCTCGCAACATTCCGCCTCCTAATAGCAGGGTAGAAAAAAGGAAGAGGAGGAATGGGAAGATCCCTCTACATTACGGCTTTCAATTTATAGCGGGTTGCAACAAAATGAACAAAAGTAGTGTAAAATCTGCATAGATAAGTCACGCATTGTAAATCTTTTATGACTTCGCCTGTAGCTAGCGTTCATAAAATAATAATGTCTTCTTGCATGGAAATGTTTTAATTCTAAACCAAATCACGAGTTGTATTTTCATTAGATTTGGCGAATGTCACTTGTTTGCGTCCGCGCAGCCTCCATAGTATGCAGTGAAACCAAGAATAAGCACAGACAACCATTCTGTTCGGGAATGTACTCTCTTGTCTTAGTCGATTTCGTGCGGTTTTTACACATCCATTGCACAAATAAGTTTGTAGGTCATTTTAGCAACCCTTTCAAACCCGCTTTTTACGAAGAATTTAAAGGCAGTGGTCCTTTTCCTACAGTTCCTTTTTACCTAAGCAGTTTGCTAACAAAACTGCAGCTCAAGTAAGGCCTCCTGTAACTACGGCATTAATATTCACTTTTTTTCAATGGCAACTTAGTATCTTTATTATGGCGGTGCTGGTGCATAGTGTACAGCAAATGAACACAGTTTTTTTTCCTTCATTAATGTTTACTGAAAATGCAGAGAACACCAGTGCACTTGCTGACACTTTAGCTGAACATTTTTTGCCTGAAATTTGTGAGCGTCTTTGCGGCACTTGCAAGTTGTTGGAACCATTTTTTTTTCTATATTCCTTTTATCACAATGTTTCAGTTTTTCTGGGTTTTTTATGTGTGACAACGGCCCTTTAAGAGTAGATGTCTTTGCAAGAAGGCTCAGTTTTATGGATACCACAATCAAAGTTTACCTGGAGACCAGCTGCTATTTTGAGGATTACATCGGGCAAGAATAATGTTCTTCTGCGGTGGCTAGATACCAGTGCTCAAGAAGCCGTTAACTTGACCACACTTTGCAATGAAAATTCTTTGCTGTGTGACTGTGGTTATGGATGTACTCCTCAAATTGATTTGTCTGGCCTTGATTTCATTAACGAACCGGAAGGTAAAGTTTATTACCCCAGGAAGAAATTAATCTAGTTTATCATGTTTTGTAAAGTGTATCCAAGTGTGTTAAATATCTAGGTTTTGTCCTAGCTTGATTTTTGTTAAAAGGAACCCTATATTTGTGACGTTAAACGTGGATCGAACCGCTAGGTTCTTGAGCATAAACGCTGTATTTATTATGCCTAGTCATGTAGTAGGAGTCGTCTATTAAGAATAAGCTTTTCGAAAATGTTAATGTATTGTTTTTTTTTATAGTGCTTCACAATTTAAAGGTTCGTTTCTGCGATCAACATGAGATCTACACCTACTGCGGTATGATGTTTAAATCTGTATGGCTTATACATTTATCGCCTTTCTTCCAAGTTTTTTTGGAATATCATAGTTATGCGTCTAATGTCACTTGAAATAAACAGTTAGTATCATTATTACAAATTGCAAGATATCATACACTAGCAATGTTTTACTAGAACTTGCACTATAAATAACAGCCTTCCTCAATTTTAATACCTCAGAGTGTGCATACACACTAATGTGTCCCAGAACAACACCACTACTGGTGATCATATTTGTTGAATTTCGAGAAGCAGTTGAATATGACACTCATTTACCCTTCAGGACCACTTCTCATAGTGCTAAATCCCTATAAGGATCTACCGATTTACGGCGTGGAGTTCATGAGCGCCTACAACCAGAATAACGTAGACAGCGAGACCAGACGAGACCCTCACATTTTTGCGATTGCAGACGAGGCACTCAGCAGGATGAAGCTGCAAGTGTTTTTTGTACTTTTTTGCCTGTCTAATTCAATTCCATGTGTGATGATGGCGTAACATCTTAAACCAAGTACTTGAGGGGACACAGAGGTAGTTACTACTGGTTCATTGAAACCAATTCCTTGACCCAGTTTTTCAATCTATGTCGGTTCATTTACATAAGCTCTTAGATATGCAGAATCAATTTTATGTTTTAATCCATAAGACCCGTTTTACTTCCAAAAATTGTCCGACCGGAAAGGTTAGACATTTTGCATGTGCAAAAGCTTCCGAAACACATTGTGAAATTGGCGAAGATGAAAGGAGTGGTATGTGGTCATGCTTGAGCATGAGATGGAACACCACCCGCATGACTAACGGTGTGGTGTGTGATGGCTGTCACCCATGTGACACACTTCCCACTTACTAGATCGCGCGGTACAGTTACAGTATCATTTAGATTTATCAAATACGATAGTTAATTTTCCCAGTCTGTCTTTGCTGTTCCCTTTAAATGCATTTCGTAGTAAATATTTTTTTGTCAGACTGCAACAGAACCAATCCATCATAATATCAGGAGAATCTGGTGCTGGAAAAACAGTTTCTGCACGACATGTACTGAAGTATCTAACAACAATGACAACAACGAGACATTCCAGAGGCTTGACCTTGAAGAAAGACGCAGCCTCCATGGCAGTACGAGTGCTAGCCAGTTCACCATTGCTGGAGAGTCTGGGCAACGCGAGAACTACCCACAATGACAATAGTAGTCGTTTCGGCAAGTTTTTGGAGGTCGGGTTCAGTCAAGTGGGTCGCCGACTTGTGCGGGCGTGTATCAAGACCTACCTCCTGGAGAAATCTCGAGTCGTACTGCAGGTTGGTGGGAAATAAAACTGCACTTATTGTTCGGGTTTTATCCACGATAGTTGAGCTCTTAATCCTTCACAACTTATGCCCTTTCGTTCATGCAGAAACTGCATAACTATCAATATAAGGATGGTTCCCTCCAAACAATGCCGATGGTGTAAGTGAGAAATCACACAGTTGACAGCCAGCACAAACCAACACCATCGTTCGGTCGGTCAGATCCGACACCGTTCACCAAGGCACTAGGCAATGATGACCTCTGCCGCTCGCCACCGTACAACAGGCCATGGTCTTGAAGTCACAAAAGTTATGAATAAAGAAGTGACTTCCAAACAAACAGATATCCACTATTACTTCCGGTAGACTATGAGGACAGTGAAAGACGGCGACGAGATGGGCAGTTACTCGGTAGTCAAGTTCTTGAACAGTACGTGTACGCCTATCATTGATGAACTTGATCGTGGTGGTCAAGTCCTTTAATGGTGCGTGTGTTCCAAACATTCTGATGCGTCTATACCTCCATCATTGACAGTTTCGATCATTCAGAGTTGTGAGCAATTGGTATGTCCATGCATCGTCCGGATTATTATAGGACCAGTTTCCTTGAGCGGTGAGTAGTTCAGTGGAAATGGTGAATGTATGCATTTAGAATGGTATCCATTTCGTGAGACTGATGCAAACTAGGTACAGGGACACATAGACGGTCCTAGTGTGATTGAGCCGTGCTAACCCATCTTCTTGCACCAAAGCATATAGAAGTTCTAGAAATGTGGGTTGGAATGAAGAAGAAATTTCAACTGCCTATGAATAACTTTCTGATTTTCCGAGTCTGAAGTGTCCGTCTGACCCAAACAAATCTCGCACATCCCTTTACTCTTGTTCTTTTGTTCTGGTGTGTTATTCATGCCCGAAAAATGGAATCTTTGCCTTCCTTGAGGTAAGTATGTTCGCTTTCCCATCGAGCTAGTGGTCTAATTCAAGAAAGTTTACCTTCTTGACAGATAGGCACCATTCGTGAGGCACTGAGATGTGTTACTTATAAACAAATATCAGTTTCATAAGGACTAATTTGGGATTACTATCCATTTTTACGACAGGAAATGGGGTAGAATATGTATTAGGGACGTACAAAAGTGGTGAAAGGCTATCGGCACAACTCTGGGTGGAAGTACAGGCGTCGTGACCTTTAGTCCCGGCGTGCCAAAAACCGAGGGTTAAAAAAAAAATGAACAAAGCGCTACATAGCATCGTCCTCAGCGCTCTTCTCAGTCACCCTCCTGCGTCGATTATTACAACGTAGTTGATGCATTAGGAATAGCACCTAAGAATCAATATGCGACACTGATCCACTCTTTGCTATTCTACTGCCCCCGTAGTTTCGTCCTATTTGAGAACCATATTGTCCAAAGGGGGAACGCTCTGCTCACTGGCCCAAAAGCAGAGCCATTTGATGAAAAGGAGTGCTTGTGGGAATGTGATTTCACGCCTTTTTTCCTCGCCACTCTGTTCTCACCTCGGTGCTGCTCGGTCATACCTATCTGGAAGAGGCATCGCGCGTTCGCTTAACTGACACCTTCATACAGTTAGCGTAGACGGTCCCGTAATTAACTTTTCCAAGTGGTTTGTGGATAGTGTCGCTTCAGTTGTTAATAGCTCTTCCTCAAGGTATGGTGTGGTAGATGCCGAAGGCAGACGTCAGTTTCAACCCTGCTACCCGCTAGATATATCTTTCTCCCGTCAAAGTGGGTCTCCTTTCTGATCGAGCCATGGGAAAATTCTGCAGACGAAAGAAGATATAGTACTAGATTTAATTATGCATTATGGACGTTAAAAAGGTCTAGAGGAACTATTTACCTGACCCTGAGGCCATGCCAACGAGCGGAAACCCGGTTACGGAGACTAAATTGCTTGCGTAACTAAAACGAAGATTGGAACAAACAAACGAAGCTTTGCTAATCCATGAGTGAATAGAATTAATGCTTCGAGGATTTCCTACTTCACTACTTGTGAGACAGCAAACAATTCACTGCCACTTTCAAAGATAACACACTAAACACGTTTAGCTAACTTCATGTTTTGTTTCACAATATATCTCCACCTTATACGTGGAATGTGGGGTCATGCACCATTCTTCATTAGAGACTTTGCTTCCTGCTACTCACCAACAGACAGACCTTCAGACATTTCATCCTTCCTCTATGTATTCTTAGGACTTCTGTTGGATCCTTTATCGGTCCATCAAATAACGTCAACGAACCGCAAGCCCATCTAATTTCACAATCTACCACCAGCTCGGTCGTGGAAGTATTTCCTGCAACTCACGAACGTCACGATTAGTTTGTCTTTATATTTTAAACATGCTTGCAATCATGCTCGTCTCTCGGCTGACACTTGTCCCGGTCAAAATACCGAAGGAGAAACGTAATTTGAATAATTTGAACAGCGGCTTACACTTCAGCCAACAGTGATTGTCTTCACTGAGTCCACCGCACGTATCCGGCACGTGTTTTTTCTCCACCTATGCCAACTGGCTACCTCGGAGCGTGCGTCACGAATCTTGTCAAGTGGAAGCACTTGGACCTCCATCAAGTGTTGGTGTCATCGTAGTTTTGTGAAGACTTCGATTGGAAACGTGTTGTAGACAGTAAACTACGGCTGTTGGACCTGTACTTTTCTATGCGATTCATAAGATAACCCTTGTTCTTCACTTTGATGTTGTTTTCTCGCCTCTTCAGGACAAAAATGAACGAAATTACCACATTTTTTACCAACTTCTTGCGGCTGCTAGCGATCCAGGGCTGAAGAACTCCTATTCCTTCCTCAATGAAATGGCTCTCAGTCGTTCAACCACCTACCACTACGCCAAATGGCAGGAGACAGAGGCGAATGATTTGGAGAACTTTGCTACCACTCTAGAGTCAATGAAAGATTTGCGTAAGGACCTGACTACCCTTCCTCTCAGCGTGTGTGTTGAGCGTCCTCACCTTCCTCTCCTGTTTTAGGCTTTAGCGATGCCGAGGTGAAGACAGTCTTAGCAATCTTGGCAGCCATTCTGCATCTGGGCAATGTCACGTATGCGGAGGCTTCACGAGGCAATTCTCAAATAACTGTACGTTGTGAGAGTCATGGAAAGTAGATCTCTAAATACGCTTCCCCAGTTCAAGACACTTCATTTGGAAATGTTGATTTCCTTTTGACCTATGTTGCTGCTGACATTCACACAGGACCATAAAAACAACAATCATTGGTGAGAGATTCACCTTCAAGATCACACCTGTGCTGTGCAATATGCGAGGTTAACTATCTCAGGTCGTGCAAAGTCTGATCAGTTATCAAGTTTGGGCTAGTTTTTCGAAATAGGCGCCATTCTAGATAAATGCATTCACTACTTCCATGGAAATCCTTCTCCTCTTGTGTAATTTAGCTCCATGATAAGCTATGAATAGATTAGACAGCCAGGATTAAGGTCATCAGTGATAGATGTACAGGCAGCCACAGACTATCAAGTAAAAGCCCACCTCATCACCATTCCTCCCTGTATCTATAGTACTTTGATGTCTGGACTGACTGTCACAAATTTGGTAATTTACTGGAAGCCTCTTCCAAGATACCCTCCTTATCTTCACAGGCAGATGGAGAGCGATCACTTCAAGAAGCCTTTCGGCTGCTCCACTGCAATGTCCAGTTAAACTCCGAGGGATCAGCCTATAACTGCCTCTGCTTTCGCATCATTCACACCGTTGAGGGTGAAATGCACAAACCTTTGACTGTCCTAGAGGCCATTTCAGCAAGAGATGCTCTTGCCAAACTCATCTATCAAATGCTCTTCATGTGGATCGTAACTCGATGCAATGAATCTCTGGCTGCTTGTTCAGTGAGTGAGCGAATATGTACTGCTACTAAACCAGTCTGCTGTGACAGTAATCCATGCGCTTTGCTCAACCTTAGGAGGAGCCAACAGAGGACAATTTTATTGGCATTCTTGATATTTACGGTTTCGAGACAATGGAAGTCAATAGCTTTGAACAGTTCTGTATAAACTATGCCAACGAGAAATTGCAACAACGCTTCATTAAGGTGAGCAAACATAGCGACATTGGTGATGCTATAATTGACACCAAAACGATAGGAGAGCAGTTACCTTGCTCTATTTCTTCCGCAGAATGTCTTCCAGATGGAGCAAGAAGAGTATGTTCGTGAAGGGCTGGAATGGAGCTTTGTGGAATACTATAACAATGAACCCTGCATCCAGTTGTTGGAAGGGCCGATGGGTGTAATTGCTCTATTGAATGATGAATGCAAGGTAAGCACTTCTCCCAATATACATTTATTTGATCAACCTTGGGATATTTCCTAACAGTTCCTTGATTTTCATTCGTTCGTTTTTGTCCATAGACCTAGAACGATGCAATATCTCATGGTTCCCGTACTCATCGTCTAGCCACTTAATGGTGACTGTCTTTAGCAAAACTTGCGACTCAACCTAGTGTACCTTCATCAACTTTTCCAAAATCTTAATAAGTTACCCTCTATTCTGCAATAAGTTCAAATTTGGACTACCTTTGAACAATTCACTCCCAGAGACGTTAGCTATGAGCTTTCAATAGTTCCAAAAGAACATTTCCAAGGCGTCAGTGATGAGGTTTCTACTTCTCTCTAGGCATAGTTTGGGGGTGAAAAATACTGCCCCCGTATCACCAGTTCTGCTGCAAATAAAAAAATGACTCTCACTTTTTGCCTTTTCTGATCCAAGATGCCGAGGCCACAGGACAGAAATTGGCTGGGCCGTATCTGCAATGAGCATTTGGGCCGAAGTCGTGACTTTAGTCAGTCCAAGCTCTGGGCTCGGGAACGCTTCATCATTCAACACTTTTCCGAAAAAGTCGAATATGCTGTGGACGGGTTTGTGGGAAAGAATTTGGATCGAATTATTCCTGAACATGCGAACCTTTTGACTAACACCAAGGCAGGTCCATACACTGTTTTTTTTCGGTAGAAACCTAAGGCTAGACTACTGCAGTTGTGATTGGTGTTAAGTCGACCTTCCTTTAAAATCATTGGTTGAAATTTTAACTAAATTTTTCATTGGTCGTCTTCAAGCCAATGAAAATAAAGGAATCCAAAATAGAATATGCACCTCACATGTTATGCACTACAGGTTTAGTAATAAGCCAAAAGTTAATTATCATGCGTTTTTGATAGTCCTAACATTTCATATGTATTCAACCTGTGTAAAGGGGAGTAAGGAAAATTAGATGAAATAATCAGACTAATGAAACTCACCTATTAACTTCCAATTTGATTTTCTCCTCCCATCAAACAATAAGGGAAAAGGTTTGTTTAAACCAGTTCCTTGAAAATTTCATTTTAGAACCCAATATTACGGAATATGATAGAGAATTTCGGAGGAGCCAATGTCATCGGAGGAAAACATCAGGGGATTTTTACCAAGCCGACGGTCGTAACGCAGGTTAGAAGGATTAGCCATATAATCTCAGTAACTTGACTTCTAAAAAGGGTTGCTCTCTATTTAATGTCGCTTGGATTGAAGGTAACCCTTTAATATGTGGGTACATTACCTTTAGCAGAGCTAAATAATAGGAAGCATTCCAGAACGAACAGTAACTTAGGGGAAACCGACACAAACTAGTCCATGTAGTATACTGATGATAGGGAATTGAAACTTCGTAGTTAGTGAAGGAAATACTGCAGATTTCAACCTTGGGGGGAGGTCCCCTAGTCTGAATTAGTCCATATTCAAACAGGCGCTACGTGTTACCAGATTCAAATTGTTAACCTTGCATTTTCATACAAATCCCGGTCCAGTTCTCGACGTCCCTGGCGACTTTGATGGAGATTCTAAATCGTACAACGAGTCACTACGTTCGATGCATTAAACCCAACGACCACAAGGCACCGTTCACGTAATTCACTCGCCTTTTCTCTCACTTGGCAAACAGCTCTCACTGCGTCTCAGATGACCTCGCATGTTCTTCGTTTGCTTTCCTTTCCACCTTCTAGATTTTGCCCAGAAAGAGTGATGCAACAACTGAGAGCTTGTGGCGTGCTTCAAACCATTAAGATCAGTGCTGCTGGCTATCCATCAAGGCAAGCTACTTGTCTTTTCTTCAGTCAATGCGTAATACGTTGTTAGATGGTGATAGATAAGATTTGAACCCATTTCTTAACATCACTTGCGTTCACTTGGGTTAAGGCATCATCATGGGGCATCTCGACTAGCCCCAGGTCCATCAAACGCCACTATTCCTAGTTCCACAGGGACACTCTGCTTTGGAAGGGAGGTCGATGGATTTGGATTTGAATGGGTGTAGATGCATTTAAGTAGGACACAAAGAATATTCCAACCTGCATTGCATCACGTCTCTTCACTGTCAAACTCCTTTGCCAGGTTATTATCCAAGCGTCATTGTAGTGTGTGGTTTTGTATGTGACTGGAGATTTGAAACGCCATTTATTTATCATCCCGCAAAACATTTGACTTGAAGCCTTTCAATGGACTGGCAGAGTGATTAAGTAGAGGCAGATTGAACGGCGTGGAGAAAGCAGATCAGGATATAGTTGGGGAACCCTTCTGTCCCATTTGGTCAAGAAACGATGCGTCGTCTTACATCGGTGGCGTCCAGGCATAGCTAACTGCTTTGAAACAAAGCAAAGAATTCGAACGTTTTGTTGCTAGTTAAATTCAACAGCTTAATTTTACACAAGTAAGATTAAAAGTGGAGCCTAACAGTGGCTACTTTTTCTTACAAAATTCTTAAAACTCAGCTGCCGAAACTGTCTGCATTCGAGTCGGACTGTGTTTCTTTAACTACGCGCACCAATGCAGGCTTTTGCATCCATTTAAAATTCCTAGAAAATAAATCTTCGAGAATTAGCATTCTTTTGAAATCCTGCCTGTTGATTTTCAGATAACCTTGATGCATTTTAGATGGACATACGAGGACTTTTTGAGTCGATATTGGCAGCTCTGCCCCAGCAATCACCGTTTTGAAAAGAATCCCATCAAGAAGTCGGAAATCATTCTTCATAACAGCGTGAAGGCGAGTGCTCTTTACTGCGCATGCTGTCACCTCATGCATTCACCGTCTTGAAGCACGTCTCAGCATGTCTTGAAGCATTGGTGGATGTGACAAGGCTATTTGACTGGCATATGACTGCTAGAGCTGATAGTGAGGCTAGCGCAACTTCACATCCTAGAAACAAACCTTCATGTAGAATTCAAGGCTCATTCCTCTGGAAATTCTGCTTTGAAAGAGTCGTGAACTAGTGGATGCTGCATATTTCTCATGTTGAGAATTTTTTGTGGGGGAAAATGCCTTTATATCCTTCAAAAAACCTCTTGATTGGCAGCTACTAGCTAAATTTGGTTTTTTCCTAGTAGGAAGATATTCGTGAGTTGGAGGCCCTTATGTGGGGAAACACTGACGCACGAAGTACACACCACCTTGAAGGGAGATAATCATTGGTTTCCTAAGACAGAGGGCTCTAAATTCTCATGACTCAGGCCCCTTTAATGACGACTGAATGCATTTTAATCTTGTAAAATCTGCTTTTGTTATGCAATACACGCTAGTTAAGGAGTCTACGTAGTCAGGTATGCATTCAAACAAGTATTACTTCACAGCGTTCCTCTTCTTCGCCTCCGTCCAACACAGGCCTTTAGCCCGCCCTTCTCCTTCAAAAACCAGTTGATTTTGGATTTGAAAATAGCTGTCCACGAAACTAGTGCTTAGATGAGTCGCCTAAAACCATAATGTTCCTCCTTAGGACTCGGACAAATACCGTCTAGGCAGAACCAAAATCTTCTTCGGTAACGGAGTTTTAGCCTACCTTGAACGCGATCGCAGTGCAAAGATCACGGCGGCTACGACTGTCATTCAAAAACACCTAAGGGGATGGCTTACTCGGCGACGATACCAACCGATTCTTCGGCAGATCACGGTGATTCAGGCCTTTGCACGTCGTTGGCTGGCTCAGGAGCATCTTCGCCACCTCCAGGAGGTTCAACAAAAACAGCGACAAAAGATGGAGGCAAGGTGAGTTGAATCACTGGCAAGAGAGACTCACCCGCTTCTGTGTGCCATAGAGTGGGTTGTAGGTGGCTGCATACACTTGCCTTTCTTTCTCGGTTTTTTTTAGTGAAGACACCAAATTTGCACTCGAAAAGGGGGTAAGAAAGTTCCTTTTCCCTGCCAAAAAGTAGATATTTCTCCTTTCTAGGCATCAAAAACCTACAATCGCGCACTCAGCCTTCTTCGCAGACACAAGGCTCACCGTCCCAGTAAGACCGAAGTGGAGGAAAGCAAGATGAAGTCAATCGAGATGTTGGAGCGAGAAATAAATAGTCTTCGAAGCCAACTAAAGGCTCGAGACAGTGAAATTGCCGTGAAGGAATCAAAAATTGCGGAACTCATGGAGGTGCAATTTTGTGTAAAGATGCTGTGGATGCATTGAAGTGAATTTAGCTACCGTTGTTTACTTTGTAGAAAGAGGACCAAGTGGAGGAGGATAAAAGAAGGAAACGCAACCGACTCAATAACCATAGTGAGAATCTTCAGCTAAAACAAAATGGTTTACTAAAATCTTTTGGACAATCGCCTAAATATTTCTCTTTCGCAGATAAGCGCAAAGGCAGTCGAAATCAACCTGACAAAGGTTTTGGTGACTACGAGGAGGTGAACCACCACTCAGGACTCAAACTCCGCCCGAATTTGCGCAAAATCACTCCAGTTGGAGTTGAGCTGAAGGCAGCCACTGAAGATGCTACCTCCAGATCGGAACAGAAAATTGAGGTTAGCCGTAGTAAATTTTAAAAATTCGAACCTTGGATTAGGTCGAGCTGAAGGTAATAAGCAGGAATTGACTTCTTGCCCTGAAACAGTCTGTGTTACTTCATGGGCAACGCGAAGCTGACGATCCGGTAGCCAGTGGACGCTAGATCTTCATAAATGATAATGCTTACCATTTCCACAGGGAGACAGGTTCTGAGTTCAACTTGGTCTCACACACGTCTAGGATGAGGCCTTCTCTTAGCTGACCGCGAGCAAAAGTGCAGTCCCTAAGATGTTCCCATCATTAAATAGTCTTACCAAGTCTGAGCACCCCTTCACCGAGCTGCAACTGACTTTGGACCTCCTTTTGGTGGACACAGGTTTTATGACTTCGTTTGCCAAAAAGTTTGTTTACCACCATGTTTTAACGCAAACATTCACCCACAATCAATGTTCTTTATCGTCTCGAAGATCAGTTGACTCGACTATTTCAGAGTATGCTAATGGGCAACACTTAGCAGGAATTCTACTTTTAGGCGATGAGAGACTTGGCTGGACTTAAAAAGTCTCCTCATGCATGTTCCAATTTTGTAGATGGTTCAACGGGCCGACTGTAACATAAACTTGCTATTAGATCTACAGACGAGATGCTCCACTCTGGATGCAGAGAAAGAGGAACTCTACCGAAAGTTGGAAATGTATCAGGAGTCCTTTGCAACTGCTCAGGCCCGACAACTTGAAGCTCAAAGCAAGTTATCTTCTTTACCGCTAAAATATCAAGAGATTGTTTGGTTTTATTTTAAGCACTGCTGGGCCAATCACAGCACATTTGTAGCTCAAAAAATTAAGCCATAATCCTTTCCCCTGAGAAATAGAACGGACTATTTCCCTTTTGGATGAATTTTTTATCTTCAAAAGGTGTGCCGAACTACTCGTAAATTCTGAATGGTGAAAGATGGTTCCTCATGGCTAAGTGAATTAAGATTTTGGACAAAGGCCATCCAGAGAGTCGGAATCACATCTGAGAGACATTCGAGAAAAATCAACACTTATTTTTAGGGTAGTGAATGCATGTTATGCAACATTTCCACTTCAACAAGTAGACTTTCCGGACAGTTTCGCTACTCCTGATTCCCCCTCTAGTAGAGTCGTCCACAAACGGATCGGAACATCTGAAGTAGAGTTCTGCAGGCGCCACGAGAAAGTAAGGAGGAACTTCGACATGTGTATACGAATTAATAATAATAAACATTTAGTGGAAGAGAGGACATTGCGGATGAGAATAGAACCTGTATTAACTCTGATGTCATAAAGCATTGCAAATGTGTCGTCGAGCACCTAAACAGTAAGATACATGATCAAATAGGCTTTTAAATGTCGTGCATACATCGTGTGCTTCGTCAGAAGTTTATTACCAAAATGGGACAATCAGTGGAGTCGTCCAATAACTACATACTACTTGGGATAAAAAGAATTGGAACCTAAATAGAGAGTCACTTTAAGTAGAAGGAGATAAACATTTTCGCTAGCAATACTATACGTTTGATAGACGATTTATTAAGTTTGAAACACTTGATAATGCCAATATGTTTCACTTCCACTCATCCATGATCTGGGCATTTTTGCCTATCGATGTGCTTGTGGGTTAGTTTTCAAGACCTACTTTTGCCGCCCATATGGACATGCCTCAGGTTTCTCAGCTTTTACGTTCCAATCAGTGGACAATCGCTTTACTTCTGGAAGGGGCTTTTAACTGAAACCTGCCCATTTTTCATTGTAACTTTTTCATCATATTATTTGCGTTATTTTAAGGGTTTCAAGTCCAGAAATTACAAAGTTGACTCCTCAGTTAGTTGTACCACTCATAACATGACAAGAACCATTCTTTTTACATTTTTTTGAGATTTTTAAATAAAAGATCGATTGTCATGATATGCAAACGTCTATCCGTAATACTGTTAGTAGTTTTTACATTTCAGTGTCCATACGCCGCTTAGAGGAGTGCATTGAGCGTCAGGCGAAAAATGCGTCAGCAGCGGGTACCCACTCGTCCGGGGCTCAAACTGACGTCAACGACTTGGAAAATCTTGAAAGTATGCTTCAAATCCACCGGGAGGCTAGTAGGTACGATAACTATCTCAAAATTTAAATCCAGTCTGGAGTGTGACACATTCTACTCCTTGCATGCCACTACTTACGAGCTGAAGATACCTGCAAAATATATGCACCAGTTAGTAGTGTGGTACGGTACTTCGCTGTGATTCCTACCACTCTTACTTCAATTTTTGTAGCATATGAACCGAAACTGATAGATCTTGTCCGAGCTTGTCTGTTTTTGTTGACCCAGCTTAACTCGATGTCTAAGTTCAGAACTATGCGCTGCGTTCGTAAAGTGTGAAGTAGCGGGATGCATCACACATGGAAAGTTTTGAAATTTGGCTGACCCAGGCATGAAATCACCTAGAAGGACCATTGTTTCCTGATAATGCTAGAGAATTGCGCTCCATTAACATGTTAAAGTATCACAGCTGAAGCCCATTTGCCCACTAGGCTGAAGCTAGAACCTGTGCTGAAAAATGCTTGTTGAGAGCAAACAATAGAGTGCCATTCAGTAAAAGATGATGGTGAGCCTCAAAGACTTACCACCTGATTTCCTTTACTTCTCTTGCTTACCTCATAAAAAGCTTGTTTAAATTCATTTAACATTGTACTGAAGATGCGAAATGACTCTTGTATAATAACTTAGATCTGCAAACTTAATGGGTTTTATCAAACGACTCATCCACTGACCCACACTTCTAAGGCAACACTCTATTCGTAATCCTTATGTGATTGGGCTTGCATTGCATTTTTTAATCGTAACTTTCCAAACGGGAATTACGTTGGTGATCTATCCGCTTCATGCGATTTGCAAGCAAACCACCTTTTCAGAAATAGCAACCAATAGTTAGTGTGTAAATGAGATCGTCTGAAAATCTCATATAACTTCATGCCGCTTTTTAATAAATGGTGTTCTTTTTGGACTTGTAGAAGGCTACAAAAGGAAGTGGACCTACTGAATGCAGAGAAGTCGCGACTCGAGTCGACACTAAAAAAACGGAATGAAGAGCTTCAGCTTCTTAAGGAATGTAACACCCACCCTCCTGTGAAGGTATCCCATAAGACCTCCACTCTTGGTTGCACAGAAGCTTCAATGTCTAAATCCCATGTCAACTTTTACTCACGTATAGAAGTGAAAGTATTGGTTCATTTCACATTTCCATAACAGCTCACATGCTATTTTGCAATGATATTCCAATTTTTCTCAAACGGAAGACCACTTCTGCCTCCTCTCTAACAGGATATGTCCACACAAGATGACCTTGAGAACCACGTCACCCGATTGGCTAAAGAGAATTTGGTGCTGCAAGAGCAACTGTCAACTGCCAACGCACTCAACAGACGGGTAGGTTGGATAGACGGACTAACCGTTATCCTTCACTAGTTGTCCTCAACAACAAAGTATTTCGCTGAACTGGTTCATCGTTGTGCACCTGATTATCTGCAAATGACAACCTCACCATACCTCCTTGACGTTCGACAGTTAATTGCTGCTGCACAAAGCCGAGTTGGTGCAGTGAGTTTGTGAATTGCCTCAAATTGGCACTTCGATAAATACATTGAGATGTATTTTTTTTCTCTAGAATGGGATTCATGATTTTGCTGCAAAATCGGGTGTCCTTCGGTGTCTGGAGGGCAAAGAAGATATATTTATTAAGCAACTAGTAAAAGGTAAGTCAACAATCAGTGTGATTAGCCCAACTTCGTGCCTACTGTTAGATTTAGACGTGCAGAAAGCAAAATCCTGGCCCTCATTGGCTGTGGTAGAACTGGTTTTTCTTCTACTACGTGGTGCCGATGCTGTGCATGACGAAGCTCAAATTTCCACCCTTCTTACTGCCACAATTCGAGCTGTACAGTCTGTGCTCAATGTGAGAAAAGTATTTTCCTTTTGCCTTTATTTATTTGTGATCTTGAGATGACCAATCAAGAAACGACAGGAATCACATTAAAATTTAGAATCTACATGAAGATAAGTGGGACCGTTTGCAGTGACTTGATAAATCCAGTCCCCGTTGTTCCACAAAGAATATGATTAGTTAATTGCTTCAACACAGCAGTAGTTGCTCCAATTTGGAGTCTCCTCAGATTAGGCCCTCCACTCCAGTCGCCTGCTGCCGTATTGTCAGGGTTTCCCATTCGCTAAAGTCTTTTCAAAAGACCTTTTAAGATGCAAAAGTCTAGAAGGGACTTCTTTAAGATGTATGCAGGGACTAGTGATCTCCCAATGGAAATTACATGAACGGAAACCTATAGAGATCTTGCCTAAATCCATCACATTACGATACCCAATACCTGATTTCAAAATGCCAGTATTTTACCCAACTAAAAATGCGTTGGTTCGGTTTCAGGAACAGGCTTCCCCAAAAGAAACCATTCTTTTCTGGATGGTAAATATCTTCGGTTTGCGCAACTGTATCTACAAATTCAGTGACAATGGACATGAAAGCGTATGCGATGAGGAGAGGATATATGTATTGCAGAATTACGACATCAGTCCTTTTCTGCCCCTCCTCAACGATGTCATTACTCTCGCCTTCCAGGTACGAGTACTTATTTGGTCCCTTTTGACGATGTTTTTTTTCATACACTCATTCATAAACTAGGGTGGTTGATTTAAAGAGAACAATTAAGTGAAGTGAAGCGCATATTTCTGAAAGTTTAAGTGAATTGGATAAATGACCGCGACTATGCAACTCGATTAGGCTTGACATGGTCAAGAACCCTGCTGAGAAAAAAATGCCAACCACGTTTGCAATTTTGGGATTTTGAATGGACTTTGTTTGAAATGACTCCTGATTTAGTCCGAAATTCCTCCTTTCATTCGAAACACCAATGAAGGTCACCTTGAATGTAAATGTAGGCATATGGAGAGAGCGAGTTGTAATAAAACAGACTCTGCAGTAGGCCCTACAATTATGTTGGTAGTTTCACCAGGATTTCTAGCTAAACTATGCCATTTTGCCGATGTAACTAAGGCTTTTTTCCTTTTCTTTATTCAATAAACCACCTTATTATGAGTAATCAATACCATATCAGCGCTACTTATTTTCGGAATAAGTAGTATTTTACGCACAAAACAAATTATAGATCTTATAGGATAGTAAATGGCATTTGTAAAACTGGATAACTCTTTTAAGCAACCTTATTTAGATCCATTTCTTCCTGATTGAATAAACCATGGTAACCGAGAGCCAACTGTTGACAGAAGCGCTATCCACTTCAAAGGGATGGCACTACTAGGCGACACATGCATAGATCAGGTGACCAAGCGGTTTACGTGGTTACCAGCGTTTCTTGCTGCGATTACTCTTGTTGCAACCTAGAGGAACCATTAAGATGCACGTGACTACCAGTATGCCTCATCAGGTGCAGATATTTGTCAGTCCTACATCAGAGTGCAGTACACCTCAATGTGTTCTCTTCAAATTTTCCCTATATTTGCAGCTTTATGCCATAAAATGTTATACTTGTCGACCTGATGAATCGAGCTTAACTTAGGATGGAAATGTGCAGATCTAGAAATGTTTCAAATGAGCCGAGTGATAACTTTAGGCAGAATTGCTCACCCCGAAACTAAAGCGTTAGTAAGTTCATTAAATAGAGACATTAATGAAGGATTAGGAAAACTCAAGCGTACTGTTATTCAACTTAGTACACAGTTGTTTGTCAATTCCCCCGCTTACCATCTTGAGGGATTGGCGGAGCTCATTTAGATAGTGTCCAAGTGTATCACCAAAAGATTTTTAAATAAACAACCAACAGCGGATTCTTTGTATTGTGAATATAAACTGTTGTGATCGGGAGGGTCGTGGAAGCCAAATGCCATGATAAAATTGGTCAAACATCCACTTCCAGCTCATACGCTCCCAAGTCAGAGTTAACTAGCTCTAGCTGATAGGTGGATGATCGCAGGCTACTCCATCGACGCTCTAATGGAGAGAATCGTGTGGAATGTAAAAGTGACGATTTATTACGGAATATGCGAGAGACGTTCAAGTCCAGTCTAGACTTTCAGGTCCACCTTTGCAACATGAGATGCTATTGCAGTGGTGTTGCACGCAGTAGAAAAACTAAAAAAAAATGTCGCATTACTGTTATTAGTAGTTGGAGAACATGTTATGGGCTATCCCAGTCCAAAAAATCGTTCATCAAGGCGGCAGCCGAAGGCATTTATGGGTTGACGTGTGCTAGAACTTGTAATGTCGAATGCTGTTCACTGTCAACGAGGACGTGATTCCAGACACCTCTCAATGACAATTAATAACAGTGCTGAGATGTTGAAGCATTTCATGGGGGGACAGCCGTACGTTTAAATGTTGCGAAAGGTTTCCGCGGTAGGGGTGCCTGAGCCACAGTTCCGACAGACTTCTCTGTCATACTAGACACCTGGTCACCAAATAACTTATTGCAAAAGCGAGCAAGAGGCTAGTCTTACTGTGGCTAGGGTGTACACATTCACGAGAATTTGCAAGCTTAAAACGCTTGCTCAAGCCAGCTATCAAGGGCGTAGCATAGGCTGCCTTAGGATGACTAAATCGTTGTCCTATCAAATCCTTCCAAACATCGGTTAAATGTTGGACAAGGCCCAGTAATATGGCAAAAAACTATCTAGATAGCAGAATACGTTTTAACTTTATGAGACATTATCTTTTACTTAGAAGTCCGAGTTTGGCCTGAACACCGGTTTTAAATTACTCTCGGCAATCAGTCAGAACCAACCCAAGAATTACCGTGATAGGGGAAAATCTTCAATTCCATCTGTAAGTGTTAACAATTGTAGCTCTTAATGGGACAAGTCGTTGAAGTCGTGTTTCCCCAGGCACTGGTAACCGGCGCGTTGTTGGAGTATGAACCCATCCCCAACCTGACCTGTCAGGCGTTGACTGTGTCAGCTTCGGGTGGCCTGCGACCTCAGAACACCTGGCTCCGTCGGAAGCCGCATTTCAGACGCTTCATTAACAACCTCGATAACATTTTTGATTTTTTAACTGGTAAGTGAGTAAGTTAGATCCAATCCACAAAACGGTACCTTTTTTCCTTGTTTATTGTTAGAATTTCTACCACATCAGCCTAGGCTGAAAAGTGTGACCTACCATGGGACTGCTCACATCATTCCTGTTCTTCTTCTTTTGCAAAAATGCAAATTAAGTTGCCTCAATTTCCGGTAGCTTTTTATGGTAAAAATGTGACGTAAAAAGTCGCCAGTTATAAGGGTGAAGATGAATTTTGAAGGGACAAGAGTTTACGAGAATTTGCAATGCATAGAACCTGCTTTTAGTAGGAAAATCCATTGAATCCTCTTGAGAGTTACGGAAAAGTAAGTCGATAAAGGTAATGCGGCCACGTTTTAGCTCATTTTGCATTGCGGCTCAAAAAATGCTAATTGAATCGGCGACATTTGTTTTAAAGTTGTACCGCGGTATAAACACGTTCACTTGCCCACCCTTAGAGGAGGATCACCTGCCACGGCTCAGACGCCTTGTTGTTCCAACATGAAACAAATTATTATTGCTTTCTTTCCCATACTTTCAGCCAAATATGTCTCAAGTGTGTGACGAGGATACTCAGGCAGTAAAATCTATGTGCCACATATAAATGACACTGTGCCGAATAAACTAAGGAAGTAAATTGACGTCAAAATTAGTAAAAAACTCTACTTCACGAGCTGACTCATGGGAATTTTTGCGCCACTACCTGACGTTAGGTTCTCTGCTAGTAGCATACGAAGGGGTTTGCACGATGGAAACACCGACATCGTCTAAATGTTTTTGCATTCCAGCCCTAAACGCCGACGTCAGTTTAGTGTGGTGCATACTCTACAGGATATTTTACTACATCTGTTCGTCTGCTCTGAATTCGATCCTACTTCGAAAGGATCTCTGCAACTGGGCTAGAGGAGCACAAATAAGGTCAGTGACAAATCGTTCCTGCACATGTGAGTTCGACAAACCAAAAATGACAAGTCCTATTTTTGTATTTTGAATCCGTCCATTCGGGAGTATCCTATTAGTGTCACTGGATCACTCTACTCAAGACGGGCTCCTCCTTTGTTATAAATCGCAAAATGATGGAAATAGGTGCCCTACTTCCCTGTTTCACTTCATTTGTGATCTACCTGTCACAAGTCACCTCCCTTATACGCAATCGAAGTTGAAATTTACTTTAAGGTTATGCGCAATCCGATTACACCCACTAGCATACCTTACCATTATTCAAGCAAAAAGAGTCATCACAAAGTTTCAGTTTATCAAAATTGCCTAGATAATTTCACAAAGGTTTGATCTCTCAAATCCAGTCCAGAAGAAATGCACTTCTAGCAAGAATGACCACCATCCTAGTTTCAGACTAGCCGGGAAATCAAGTGAGCTAATGCCAACAGTCCACTTGACCTTAACTCTAATGTAGTCAATGTAAACAAGCCGAGAACTGAAATACAATGACTGAATGAGATGATTAGTGAGCATATAAGCTTGAAGCTAATTTCAGGAACCTAGTTTGATTTGTAGTGTTTTTACAGTTTTGTTTGCCTCACCTTAGGATCGTTGCATTTTTGAAAGGAATTAGGTTTCTTAAGACAAACTGTTATTTTTCATATTGATCGTAAATAGGAACTCTCACCTTTAAAGGTTTGAACAGATAGTCTCATCCAAATGAGCCATACACTCTCAATTTGAGTAACTGTTCCTTTTTTTCAAATTTGGTTTTGCTAATAACAAAAATTTCGACGTGTGTGCGTTTGAGTAAGACATGCAATTTCGTTAAAACTAAAGGCACAACTTAGCAACCCTGGAGACCTGGCTTTCGGAGCGGGACTTGATACCCGAGGAGAGTGACTCAGATGTGTATCGACACGGTCGACGCTTGCAGGATCTGGTATTGCCGCTTATTCAGGTCTGCCATATTCTGCAGTCGAAAAAGGGAGGATCGGATAAAACCAAAGTCTCAGCCCTCTGTCAACTTTGTCCCAACCTCACTACCACCCAGGTTAGCTTTGATTTCCTTCTAGAAGTTTTTATCATGATGTCTGGAAGATTGCAAATGCCCTCAAATAAGCTTTTCCGCATCCCCGATTCATCAGCCAGGACTAAACTATGATATTTCATACATTAGTAGAGGTACATTTATTCCCTGTTTACAATAATACAACCTTTTCTGTCTCGTAAGAACAAACTGTAACAAAAGGGGAAACACTGCGACTAATCCCATAGAAATTTACTGGAACAGCAGCAGAATTCTAAATAAGGTATCGCAACCAAAGCGGTTACTGCCGGAATGCCCGAGGAAAACCAACCATCCACTTCGCAAAAGAAATGTTCATCATGAAAGCTATGCTTCCTGGATGCTTAAATAACACAGTTCTCCGTGAGTTACAGGCATGACATATCCATTTTATTGTTTTACTGAGCTTGTGCCATATCTAGGAGTAACCAGTTAGCATTAGAGATAAGCAACACCCCAAACATGTAGTAGGCGCGCATAGGCAGGAAAATAGTTCAGATATTTTAAGTTGGCAGTGTATTTATTAACGGAGGGCTAATTTGTATCTGGTTATAATAGCTTCCTGTGCTCTAGGAGTTTGCATTACGAGGCAAAGCATTTCCCTTTAATCAGCATTCAAGAAATACCGATTCCAAAGTGAACCCCTGATGGCCTATCAACCTAGGAGAAGACCTACACTTGGTGACTAAGAGCTGGAAAGCTATGGGCGAGTCGTTATGTTTTATGGATCAGCTATTCCCTCAAGCCTCATCCTTGACACTCCTCCTGGATATCCTTCTGCTTTAACCCTGTCAAAGTCGCCTAGTCTTTTGAAACAACTTTCTTAAGGAGAAGCGAAAACCAGTTTTTTTACCAGAAAGAGTTGAAATTAAGGAGATATTGACACTTTCAGCTCATTTCTACCTTGAAAACTGCATTCCAGGGCGTTATTGCATTGGCATACCTCTAAACATGTCGACGTTCTTTGTATACTTCATGAAACTATTTTTCAGCAACCATTCTTCCTCACTACTTCTCCCTTCAGTGGCGCTCAATCATAGCAATAGGACATCCACTCTGAAGGCCTTGGCTCCTCTCCAGGAGCAGAGTTAATCGGTAGCGAACACCATCCATCTTTGTCCGCAATCGTACATTCGCTGTGTAGTTGCCAACATTCCACAGTTTCCATAGTCCACGCCTTCAATCGCCTACGACTGTGGTATCCAACAGTGAAGGTCAAAATCGTGACCTCTTGATTTGGGTACACTTACTGTTGTCATTAGGTATTGCGTTTGAATCGTAGATGGAGATTGAACAGGGGACGCCAGTCTGAAAGTAGCTTGTCTTGATGAAGAGGAGTAGGGACATCGGGAGCTTAGGTGACATAAATAGAGACCCAAGTTACCAGCACAGCAACCGAACCGTGGCAAACTGACTTCATAGAAATATCGGGTCTCATCGAGATAAAATCCTTTCGGCCCTAGATTCTACGTCTGCTGTCCAGATGCACCCTGGTGAGCGGCTTAGAGGAGGTGGTTCAACCCGAGTTTCTAGCAGCCGTTCGGAGACGACTGCGCGAACAACGACCTGAAGAGAGTTGTAAGACCATCTGTTGTGGTGTGGAGGTCTCTCAGACGACACTTCTACTGGATTCTGATTATTGGGATGCTTCCAATGAAGTCCTCCCGTTTGCACCTCTGCCCAATTCACTGGCTCACTTCCAGATGCCCGCAGAATTGAACGGCCTCTCAGAATTCCTTGTTGCCGTGGATCTGTGATAATTACTCCCCTATTCCTCCTAATACCTTCGCACTTTCGCTCTGTATGGCAAGAAATCGTTCAAATTTTTTTTAAGAACACTCATTTTTTAAAAGCAGAAATCAGGAGTTCTGGTTAGGTCAAAGAAGCATTGCAGAAGAGTGATAGAGAATCCAGCGGAAGAATTGACCTTGAGTGACTTGGTCAGATATTTTGAGAAAAATATCACGAAATTCATTATGGCTGAGAAAAGGATAAACATCCGAGTTTCAGAGTGAGATGGGAGATAATGGATAGATCTGGTAATGGAGTTTGCAATGAAACTTAGGGGAATTAGTCGTTCCATCAAGAGAATTTTCCCATTTCTTAGACTAATTTTGGCGTGATGAAACAATATGAACACAAACGAGTAAGTAACATTCGAAGAAGTGTGGCTGCCGAATCAAAAACTAGCATCGTATTAAGTGTTACTTTAAACAAAATAACCTTGCTTAAATGAGCGCCGTCAAGACATAAAGTGGAGCCTTGAAAGAAATTCGAGGTCTGATATTTCTGGTACGAGGGGTTGTTGAGGGGAATCAACCCCCACAATCCAAATGCGTATCTCCTATAGCACAGAAAGTAAGAAACGTAATTCTCTCAAGAACGGTATCACCCTATACCTATTTTACTGTTTTAAACACAACCAATCACCTTGTAACACTGCCCAACACCACCAATCATCATAGACGGCTAATGGACGCACGTCGCACGTGCGTGACGCTGTGGGTAAGCGTTTCAAATGTGTGTGATTAAAGCAAAACTGCTTGAAGATTAATGTCCAACCTTATAGAGGCATCCAAACTATCCACTCTCTTCAAATACAAAAGTGCTGCCGCCACAAGAAAAACACCCAGGGTATTGATAGAACGCACCTATTTTACATGGCCACCCCACTTCATTGCATAACAGCTGAAGTGATTCCCTCTCAATTTGGACGTATTTCTAACAACGGAAGCAATCAAATCTCCATGGGATTTGCAGCTGAATCGAAAAACCTCCTGATCCTTCTATTACACGGAGGGCAAATCACTAACCCACATTGGCGTGCTTCATTAAGACTTCAAGGTAGCGAATGGAGTCGCTGCATTTTCCATCATCGACGAGCATTCTCGAAATTCGCTCCTTTTCATAACAGAAAATATAAGTCAGGGGTCTGAAGACTCTTGAATTTCTGATGGTTCCTCCACCTCCCATGCAAATGGGAAACAGCCAGCTAAACAATCTCTATTCGTCGGAAGGATGACGCCACAACCCTCGGTAAAGGTCGCTGAATGTCGCTCAGTGGCAACGAAAAAGTACAAAAAAAACAAAGAGGAGTTTGGAGTAACGACACCACTTACTTACTGTTGGAAGAACAAACCTCCGCATCCCGCAAATAGGCTATAACCAAAGCTTCTCGAAACACCGTGGGCTCATGGGCAGAAACGTTTCCAGACCTTTAAATGTCGGCCCCCTGAATCAAGAAGTTTGGAACAATCATGGATAAAAAGCAAACTTTATAAACGCGTTTAATCTCCATCCGAGGTAAAGAGAACGAATCAGGTACAAGTTACAATGTCTGCGAAAATACCGAAAATCCCTCCGAGAAATCCATCCCATCAAGTGAGCTCGAGCAAGATGCTCATTGAAGGACTCATTTCTACATCTCACCTATAATGCTCAAAAGTCACACCCAAAAAAGACACATGCACGACTGATAAAGTAAAATAAGAAAGTGATGTTTAAAGTAAAAAGTGCAGAAAAGTGAGAAAGGGAAAAAAATGATATGTAGCATGAGTTACCACGAGCACAAAAGAGAGGAGACAAGGATACACCACTCGAGCAAAAAAGGAGCCAATGGTAGGGGCACATAACCAGTGATGAAAATGGGAGCAGAAGAAGCACAGCCAACAAGGTGGAGGAGGGAGGGGGGAGAAAGAGACAGAATGACAATTACGTTGACTTCGCTGTCACCGCTGACTCCTGCCTATGAGATGGCGGCGAAGCTATTAGTGGCCATGTCCTGCGCCAACTCCTGTTTCGCACGCTGCATGCTAGCTCCAGACCCGCGGTAGTACATATGCACCTGCGGATTTGGAATAAAAGGTTCTAAGATTTTTGGCAGGGTCAGTTACACAATCAAGTGTAGCTTCAGATTGAGAAAACTTGAAAAATCAGCTTGATCAACTTGCAAGGAGGCAAATCACTGAGGCAAGTGGGTTCATGGGGTTTAAGTGACACACCTCGACCTCTAGCTCCTGCTTAACAGGAAGGGAAAAACTTTCCGAAATAAACGGCAAGAAAATTGCCTTCCATGAGTTTAAGGGAACCGTGTCACATTCCGACTGTTGATGCAAGCAAACATAATTTATGCATGCGCCTTTAAACAGGTTCAGGAGGAAAGGGATGGTCGTTTCAAGAAGCTTTGTCAGTTACAAATTTTAAAATAGGCACAAAGAAAGCCAATTTTCGAGAGAATTGAGATTGGAAGGGAAAGTGCATCGCCCGAGGGGAATAGGCACGTTACTAACCAAAAGTAATAGCCTCACAATTTAGTGCTGAGGCAAGCGCAATCCTCCCATAGGCAGACATTTACACCAGTAACTAACAACAACCAAGTGCTTTAACACTCCTCTCTTGGAAACAGGACAAACCATTTCAACTCTGCCAAGCCGAGAGTGAACAAATGGGAGGATACAGGCACGTTTTGATGTGAGCAATTGAAACACTATCGCACGGCACCAAAAAACACACTAACTATGGAAGTTCCTTCATCTTAAAATCACTTTTACGACTGTTCCTTTTGAATAAATGTAAAGAGAAAACTGCTGATCCCGAGTCCTCCACCACACCTATTAAGGAGTGTAATTGACTAAAAAGGGAACCTCCAAAACCGATCTCTAAGTTCCCAGAAGCTCCAAATTTGGGGTGAAGAAAAACAACCTTGAGAAAGTGCGCACCTATAGTCAAGGCCTTGTGGGTAAGTTGAGATGAAAAGCAACTGGTCTTTTTGAGGTAAATAGATGAAAGAGAGAGATAGCAGTAGAAAGCCTCGAGATCAGGCACCGATGGTACTATTCAAACTCACAGACCAGAACTGGTTAAGTCAATCCAGAGACCCATGGGCACCATGACTGTCCTTTCCACCCAAGACAAAAAGGATCCTTGATGCTGGTGACAAAAGGGTCCTGAACACCGACCAACCAATCGACAATGGGACAATGATTAGTCATATTAAACCGTTAGGTCTCGCGTCCCTACTTCCCTGCAGCAGTCGGACCTCGCCAAGGCTTCAACAATGGAAGTGGCATAGTAATTACCCTGTGGATAGAACCGAAACGTTCCCTTAAAAACTCAAAAGACATCTGACAAAAAAAAATTTAATGCCAGATAGTTTTAGTCACTTTAACTTGCTAAGGGCTACTTTCACAGTTGCTTGAGTTTTATAGCTTAGGCTAAAGTATTCACAACGTAGAAACCATATCGACTCACCCTCAACGGCACATGATGAAAAGCAATCCACTCGCCTGACAATCAACACAGAAACGCCCGACTGACGTGAAATTCGAATTTGGAGTGTTTTGCAGTCCAGATGAAAAGAGATTCTCATCACAACTGACTACTATCAATGTGGGTTAAAAATAAGCATTGACTCATTTCCAGCGTGGATCACAGCTTTACACAATCACCAGCGCACGTAGTTCTCGTAAATTTATCGCGCTCATGACCTCCTTGGATTTTGGGGGTGCGCGTATGGAATACCTGGTCTTGGGATCCTCTTGGCCAAGCTGTGCATTTCGAATGACTGCATAACTGTAGCAAAGCATTTGTCAAGCAGATACTATAACACATGGCATGCATGAAAATAGGGAGCGCCACTACACAAGCCGTAATTTGGGTTAGTGCAATAGATTATGTACCGAAAAATCAAAATAAAAAGCTTCTCAACACGTAATCCGATGGGCTAAAAGTCATTTTTTGAAGTAAACTTAGCTACAAAACTCGAGGTCTTCGTCTATGAAAACCGTAAAGTGCATTAAATACCCTTGAATGAACGAGGAGACATTGCCCAAAATCGCGGATGCTACTTCCGATGGAAAGGACAAGGATGTTTCAGTCTATTGAGTTTTTTAATGGAGAGGACATTTCCTTTTATCAAAGTCTACCTATCAAAGGTTGCAGAGAAGGGCTTAGGTAAATAAAGGTTTCAAAATATCCCACAGGCGAGGCATAAACCTTCATCTTCCGGAGAAGTTAAACTTTCTGATGATACAACTCACCCGGAAAATGAGATAAACAGCGGCCGCACCAGCGAGGCTGAAGAGAGCTGCCAAAATGAGCATAAAAGTCCCCACACTAGGTGTCGATGCAAAGACTTTCAGGGAGTTTATCCACCCGCTGTAAAAAGTAAAGCATTTTAAATCACGGTTTGACACTGCTTAACACAGAAAGCATGTTCAACCACACTTATTACTGCTTTAAGCTGCTTAAAAACTATGCCTTTCCAAAAGAGACATTCATTAAGGAAAACAGTCGCCACACGCATGTGGTACACCGAATTCCTCGCAAGAGCTCAACGTCACACCAGCTCTTTAGCAGTGTAACAATGATTCATTTAATCAGATCCTTTCGCAATCAATCATCCCTATCTTGAAAGTGTGGAATAGGCGCATGTATGATGATCTTGATCCAAAGATCGCTTTTCTAGTTTTTGAGCAAAATAACCACGACTATAACCATTGAGCACTTTAGATGTGGCCACCAACCTTCAAATGAGAAGCTGGAGATGTCGTAGAGACTGTCGACATAGGTGACCAGCAAGAAAATAAATTAATAAAGAAGCAGATAAATGACGCTGGTTAAAAATTGACCCATTTACGATATTTAAGAACCAAATCCATAATACGCATTAGGAAAAGCATTACTGCGATTCTGAAATACAAACTAGAAAAATGAGAAAGTTTGGAGAATTTTAGTGGTAAATTTGGGGAATTGTCACTGGTAAACACATGCAGGAACAAGTGAGATACAGTGTACCACTTATGCCCACCACGACCTCCCAATCAATTGATTTCACCACTGCATTTGGCATACGACAACCTTGAAAGTTTTATAATACCCTTACCAAGCGCCTAGATAGTCAATCCCCAGAACTTGAATGAAGATGATCAAAATCTGTGCTGCGAAGAAGGGAAAGAAGAGGCAGAATTGCATTGAGCTGTTCTTCCTACAGGCACAGAAACGCAGAGCTACAGTTACTACCAGTCATTAGCACTACCATTGATGAGTTGAGCATAGTATCCAAGTTGACGCACCTGAGAGCCTTATAGAGCGGTCGATTCCAGCAGAAGCAGCCAGCTGGAGTAAGAATCAAGAAGACTACAATGGACACACCAAAGAGAGCGCCGGATTCTTCGAGTGTTTTTGAGACAATGAGATAGCTCAGAGTTCCGAAGACATTAAGTAAAAGAAGGCAGGAGTAGGCCAGCCAGAAGTAGTGCCCGTACATAGCCATCCAACGACAATGAGAGGGAATGTCCGAATTGAAGTCAACTCGGATGCAGGGCTTGAAGCAGCACCATCGGGGCAGCGGAGGCCAGTTAGGAACTAGAGCAAGCAAAACGAAAATCTACAAGGATCGATCTCAACGTAACCACATTTTAACATTAAAAAGGACCCACTATCGGCGGTTCCGTAGCCATGTTCTATGCGCCAGGCCTCCTGCTGCTGAGCCTGCTTCTCGCGAAGATCCAGCTGAGCAGCGCGTTGATCTAGCTCAGCCTGTCTGCGTTGTAGGTCAGCAACCGTCAATACTGGTTGTGTGGAAGGTAGAAGCGTGCTTTCTGAGTCTTGCATTGTCCCATCTTTAAGACCAATATCATTAGGGTAGGGAGGAGGCGAGCTACCGTCTGAGGGCGGCAGTACTGCAGGCTGGTGAACTGACGAGACATTTGCTGCAAAGGGAAATGAGACGACTTATGCCTCTGATATTAGCAATTGTCAAAAAGTGGAAAAGTTGTAGTACGGCCTGCCCAGTTTAGCGGCTTAACCAGCGACACCGCTAAAGTTTCCGTTAGAGAACCCAACTGAACGGACAAAAACCTACACAGAAAACATAGAAGTGTATGAAACTATTCGACTATACAAATTAAAGGATTGGAAAAATGATTGAAAGCTAGGAAGTTACAGAATTCGAGACCATCACACCATCAACATAAGCGCCAACCACTAATAAGGGCTGCTAACCTGACGCCAATGGATCGCCGAAAGGATTGTAATCCTCCAGAGCATCCGTTTTTAGGTCGGACATCCTGATCCTGGCAGAGGGATTTCCAGATCTGACTTTCCAGCAGACCGGTAGAGACCACGATGACTCAAACAAGTATTAATTTACTGCAAATGTAGCTTTTGTACAATCACAGCTAAACTAAATCTTCCAAACAAAACAACTTGTGATGTGCTAATTACGCAAAATATTTTAAATGAGATGCGCTACCGTTTTTAAGCTTGATGACCAGTCTTGCACTCACTTTGGCATTAAAAGTGCAATTTCTTGGCTTTTACACAGTACATTAGAAACAAAAAACAGAAGTTGTAATTAAATTTAACATAATTAATCTTAAAAGAGTGTCTGCTCTCGATTTTAATGTACAATCGTAAATAATTTTCAGCTGTCATATTTTAACGCTAAAACATGTTTTTGAGTAAGGAATATACTTCACAGAGGTGCATTTTTAGTTAAAATCACATTGTAAAATTTGATAGCTTATCGTCAGCATGATTGTGGTTAATTAAGGCGCTTTGTGCCTGATTAATGTCATAGACCTGTATTCACATTCCGTCTGCTGGTTTTGCGGATAATCGGATATAGTTTCATTGATGGATTTAAATGTTCCATACCAAGAGTTCGACGGCGCTGTTTTTAGGGCGTTAGTTCCTGTTCTGATACAATGTTTTGGCTTGATTCTTCTTGGCTTTCTAGCAGGCCAACTAAAGTTGCTTACAAGCACACAAGCGAAGGGCCTCGGTACTTACGTAACCACATTTGCACTGCCAGCAATTTTCTTCACCGTATGTTTTCTGCACTATTCTGTTGGCTGCACAGCCTTTATTTAATGTTTAACCCAGACATCCAACTTCCATACCTTGTTTAGTTACTTCTGAATATTTTGTTCCTGTAACCAACTGTTTTCTGAAGTTTCTTAGTGTATTTAATTATTTTTGAGGCCATTTTCTCGTAGGGTTTTCCTTAGTCACTCCAAACTTCTTACGGTTGGGAAAGAAGTTTTGTATTCGTAGTACAGTAGGCTGGTGGGCTGAAGACGACCTGAATGTCATGTTGCCAATCCGAAAGCACTACCCAAGGGTACTGATGGGCCCATCCATTTAACTACACACCTAAAACAACTATCCCACATTTTCATAGCATCGTTCCCACCGCCGGTCGGTCTTCTAAAAACTGTCCATGGACCGCAATTGACTGCTAATGAATTTTTACAGGCGTGAGAAGCCATTTCGTACTGTTGCTCGTCTTGTGCCTGATATTTGATCGTCGGCATATACCTCATTAATGTTGGGGATTCACCGGCTTAATAATTCCCAGGGCTGAACAATGTTCTACAATGGATTCGCATCAAATGGCTGTTTTCATTCACGATAGGAGTTGCTTAAAATCAGTAACCAAATGAATTGCATACCTTGGATCACCCTAAAATCATTCATTTTGAATGTATTTTTCTCTGACATCTTTGATTCTTCCCATGGGAATAATGAGCTTTCATCTTTCAACACAATTAACTTATTTTTGCATATGCATCATAAGCAGCTTCATAGTAGACGGTTTTAAGTCCTCCAAGCCTGGTCTTGCTTTTACTGCTAACTGTCTTGCGTAACGCGAGATTTGGGTGATTGCTAGAATTGATTATCTTGGGCGAATTTTCCGTAGCGAGCCTCTGCGGTTTAAGCCAACGGGATGCGTCCTCCTTGTATGATTTTAAGGCTCGCAATTTAGTCGAGGGAATAAGGGTAGTTGCAATACAATTGTTGCAAAGCTATTTAAACATTTCAGAATTATAAGTTGGCTCAAGGTGGGATTTTACAATATTCTGTTTTAAATTTTGGCTAACTTAGTTCCTTTCTCCAGGAGCAGAATGTTAAATTTCTACTGGCTTAAAATTGGTCCAAAAAAAAGACACTTGGTCTGCTAGCTTCTCAAATATTGTGTTATGCTCCGACCTTTCGTTGTTATTGGCAAATTAGAGGGGAGAACGGGTTGGCACAATTTGCACAAATGTTTTATTTTAAAGCTATGTATCGCTTTTTTCCCAGGTCATGGTGTCAATAGACTTCTCCGGTGTCGATTGGTACGTCGTCCTGGCCGTGTCTTTGGGCAAAGCAAGCATCTTCTTTCTCACCATGGTTATTGTGCTTTTCGTTTCACGCGGCAAATCTATCGGTCTGGCTGGTCTGTTGGCCATTTTTACCTCCCAATCTAATGATGTTGCTCTCGCTTATCCAGTGCGTAAGTCCAACTTTATTGTTGAATAAGTAATGTGACTCAATTTTGTGCAGTTCGTCTCCTCTACCCCGACCTGGCCGCATACATCTATCTCTTCGCTCCGGCTCAGCTGGTGATTCTCAATCCATTGGGCTACTTTGCTTTAGAGTGGCACAAGGCTAAAGAAAGGGCTGCTGTTGACTCCGTTATAGCTCTGCGTTCCTCAACTTCGTCTCAGACTACATTTGCGTTAGCTTGCAAGCGAATGCTGAGTGTAAGTTGAAGAAGCACTGAAAATAGGTGACATGCTTTACTTTGCATTGCTCGAGTTGTCCCTGAATTTCGATCCATAACTAGAAGGGCAAAGTTTTTGTACTCTTCTCACTCCTTCTTTTGAGGCTAGTCCTTGGCGCTCCCTAGCATCCCTCTTCTGCTTCGACTATCAATGTAGTCGGATGTATTTTAACTACCCTAAAGGCAGAAATGGTGCACCATTTTTTTAAACACCCCAAGAATACTTTTGATTCTAGTGGTAGTTTTGATCGTCGAATGTCTTTTAGAAACTTATTCCTTGGATCCAATACAAAATCATTTAGTAAAACTAGCCATGTAAAGCACCTTCCATCGATATTCATTTTTATTCGCTCCTGTTTCTTGTAATGCTAAAGGCTATCCAGTCAACCTTATAAGTGGATTTTTGGGATCCTGGTTCGTTCAAGTGGGATCTTGCTCAACTACTTATCCTTGCGCAGGACCCTAGATTTGGGCAATTACCCAGCTATCCACAATGGATGTCTCCTTTCCACTGCATTTTTTCGTAACATCCAGTTAACGAGGTGGGAATTGGCATTCTTTTGCAGTATAGCCGCTATCCTTACTACTACTATTGTTTTAGTTGCCTCTGAAGCAAGTCTCTACTGCCAACTAGTGTGAGTAGGCTTGCGGTATGGCGTGTGTCCACGTGAAGGATGGCATGGCATTTGATTGCCCTTGGCCTTATAGCTATTGGTTGTACATTTAAAGTCTATCCGTTCGTGATATTGCCCAGTAATGAGGGTTGAACAGGAGCTCGAGTTTCGAAGTATTCTAGGTGGCTTAGCAAGTAGGCATGGAAATGAACCTTCTAGGGAATTGAAAAAGGGCCTTTTTCCGAGGTTGCGGACATTTGTAGTGGGAGGTTATCCTGGAGGGCTAAAAGCTTGTGTTGCTATGTTACGTCATTGTCCATCATCTGATGGGAATGGCGTTGTCTTTCGAGTTATCGGACCTTGCATCTATATGAGGATTTTGCAGTGTTGGGGTTTAGCGAAATCGCATAAGAATGGAATGACTGCAAAAAAGCTGAGGAGCTTTGACTCCATTTTTGACGACTCTTCCTTGAGATTTCGACCAGCTTTATCGGTATATAACCTTACTTGTGCGAATCTCATAGGGGATCTGAACCAAGGACTGTATGATTCGCTGAATGCAGAGCACAATACATTTACCATCAAAGTTAGTTCAACAACGGAAAAAAGGAAATTAGAGTAAGACTGACCACAGTAGAACCAACCCACCTCTACTAATATGCTTTTAGTACTAGTTGAGTTTCCAATTAACATTCAGGTGATGCGCCGAGTGATGCTGAATCCTCTCTTTTTCATGACTCTGATCGGCGTGATTTTTAACTTCATCCTCAAACACAAACTGCCTGGCATATTGGAGGGTTTTTTTAAGGATCTAGGTAAGTCTCTGAAAAATTCCACTTGAATTTGTAGTTTGTCCCATTTCCCCTCTTCGCTAATGTTGGTGTTAATTTTAGGAGCATCCTTTAGTGCGACCGCTCTCTTCTACCTTGGTATCAGTATGGTTGGAAGAATTAAGCGCATTGGTCGACGTGGAATCTACATCCTCATTTCCATTCTCGTTGGAAAAGTGTAAGCTTGATTAAGATTAAAAAATCGTTTCTTTTCCCAAGAAAGCATTTTAGTGTTTTGTAACATGTAATGTCTTTTAGCAAATGCTTTATGCGTGGTTGATCGATTTTGGAGTTGTTTAGTAAGTTCCTAAATGTATCCACTCATCTTCCTAGCTCTCTTGAACAATTCCGCCAAGCATAGATCAGGTTCTTTGTTCAAACCGACCAGATTCTTTTTCACCTCATGGGCAACCAAGCCTGCGCTCTGTCTCACCTTGATCGAGTGTGCTCGTGTTGCCAAGTAGCAATGGTCTTTTCTTTGGCTAATTTATGTGGTTTCCCGAATTGCCTGAATGGAATGATGTGTGATAGATCTGATTGCCCTCACATGTCGATTGGCTTAGACCCATTAATTTTTGTGAGGACTTAATGAGCATACTGCAGCCTAACTGTTATCTCTTCTTATAACTTCTCTAGCATTGAAAACGTTTGTTTTGTAACCTTCCAATGGCAGTAATTTCCATTGCTTGCGATTTCCTTCAAAATAAAAACTTAAAGTACCTTAAATTTGCTAGGGATTTCTTTCGGAAGATGATGGATTACCATAGCTATTGATTTGTATCCAAATGATAAACAGTAAAAGAAGTGCAGTAAAGTTTTAGTAAAGCTACCAATTATGAACTACTTGCGCGGGAGTGCAGACGCAGAAAGATGATGTCCACTTCCAACTAATTGAGATTCCGACCAGAAGACTCAGTATCTTAGAGACTTCAGCGCAGAGATCTCTACTAGAGTCCTCGGAAGGCTCCGTCTCTCGCGTATTTATCCCTTTTCAAATGGCTGGAGGTACAAACAAGGGTATTGTAAGCATTAGGGAAACTGAAATCTGAAATAGAACGTCCACTGATAGCGTTCTTGATGCGAAATTTGGCAGGGACTAAGGAAAATACATTTAGTAAAGACGGATCTGTTCCGTTGTACAATACATGGGATTAGTTTACTGAATAGAAGTAGTCCAGTTCTAACGTACTTTATTCTGCTACCATCTGGTTGATGGAGTTTTTGTGATTGTATTTTTTCTTTGTGCTGTGAGCTCTTGCTTGCAAGTGGTGAATTTTATCAAAATAATGCTTCAACACCATTCCCTCCCCATCCACCATGCCAGTTACTTTCCATCCCATTTCATGAAACTGCGTACATTTTGGTTGTTCTCTCTTCCCTCCCTTGATCTACTCGTTGTTCTAAACCCTCTCACGTTGCCCCATGATTCACTTTGAATTGCACATGCTGCCATTGCAATTCTATCCACTTTTTGGATTTTCTTACCCAATCTCACCTTTGGTCTTGTACCTAGTATTATTTCGCCCTGCATAACTCGTGGGATGACAGCCCTGCTGCTGTCCCAACAACCCAAGGATTCTTCTGTGCCTAAGTCCAGTTTCGCCTTTCTCTACGCTGCTGCTCCCACTGCACCGCCTGTCTTTCTCTTCGCTTCAAATTCCGGCATTTTGCCTGAAGTGGTGAGTATTTTTTATTGTCATGACGACCTCTTAGGTCCTTTTGGATTAGGCAAACATTCAACCGGATTTTATTATCTGGGCCTGGCGTCGTAGTTTTATGGTACGGTTGTACAAGACCGCTATTGGGTCTGTATTGAAAACATCCCCGCTTTTTAGTTTTGGGCCGGTGGTTGGGGTAGTCAACAAAAATAAGTGACAGTTGGTGCCATTGGAACAATTATCTGGACTGCGGTGGTAGATGTTCCTTGAGGCCCTGGTGGGCAAAGTGCTAACTATGGATAAATGTTGAAACTCCACTTCTCAAGCTCTGCTCTCAGGCAACCTAGTTTTATTTGTTCTCATATTCTCTTTTTTAAATGATATTTCCCGTTCCATTTGTACGCCTCGAAGGGTAAGGGCCACCATTTGACGAATGAGATACGAACGTTCAGTCCGATGATGTGCGAACCAGATTCGTTCGACTAATGCATATGAAAAGTCTTATGTTGACTGAAGGCGTCGGGATTATTTCAAAGGCACGATTTGATTAATGAAAGCATTAATAGGTAGAAATTCCTGTCCAACTGCTGATAAATATTTTTAAAGTTAGTTAATCCCATTGTTTAGGAACGGTATTTAGTAAGTTTTCTTTTTTGGGTGATCGTTTATTTCTAACTACTTCGATTCCAAGTGCTTTCCCTTCGTTTAGTAATTAACTTTTAAGAAGAGTTTCAGGGGAGAATTTTCTTTATTCTTATTTGAAGTGGCATTAATGTTTTGTGTGCCAACATCACCCTTCGATTTACTATGATGACTTATACCCAGTCTGACACGTAGTATTCTACTTCTCGTCTCGCTCTATCACACTGCATAGTCCAAAATGGACTTCTTCGTTTGGTGGCAAACATGTTAAGAGGGTTGTTTGTAAAAATTTTAGGAGTGCTTAGCAAAAGTTGCTTCTTTTGAAGGGGTGTTTGAAGTGTTTGCGCCATTTCGTGAACACCGCAAGTTCCACACTTACCAGTCTGAAGTAGACCACCCTCGTAGGATGAAGAAGTACTTGCTGGGGAATAGACGTAGCTGAATACTTCTTCAACGATATGTGTTATTTACAGGTGACATCCAACAATGGTTACTTCAGTCCAAACGAAGCACTACTGCTTGTGTATTTTTTCAACCAAATTCATTGCATTACATCAGCATGGAAATTTACTAGGGAATTAAGCTCATTTATTACCATAGATGCTTTAGCTGTGCGAAATTTAATTCATGTCTTGCTCTGTGGGATCGTTTTCCGTTTCACTCGTGCATGACTTGCGCATTACCAATCTAACTCGTAACAAGGGCATCGGAAAGATCGCGATTGTTTTTACATGACCCACAATCCGAACAGAAATTCTAAAACAAATTATTCGGGAAGCATTAAGGGCTCTTTGGACTTTGATATCCGACTTGGCTCTCCTTGGTGCCGTTATGATAACAATGAGCAGTGTGCAGCAATCCTGAGGAACTTTTTCAAATGGTAGCAATTAATGGGAGTAGTACGCTCAGGGCAATAGCATTAATCCAGATAATGAACAAAGCTCGGCTCTTTCAGAATGAGGATGGTTTGGATAGAATTTCCTAAGGGCTTAAATAGGAATTTTCGACGTTCCTTGTGCAAACATGACCAAGCAAGCTCGGTGTCGCCCCAAGTTTTAAACTATTTCACTCCTTTTTCCCTTACAAAACAGAGTTATACGATTTTCGAGTGATTTAGCTACATTTACAAAATGTTTTTGTTTTTAGGATAGTGGGAAAATAGGGGTTGGATGGACTGGGAACGTGCCAAGCCTGAGCACCCATAAAACGGACTGCGTAATTGGAGAATCACGGTTGAGATTCGTAGTGGCTGTTTTGGCTTTCAAACGATAAGTTGCTCCTAAATTTTACGAAATACCGTCATTCTGCAAGCCACGGCGTTCGAATACCTTAAATTTGCTGAATGAATTATTGCCTGGTATCGAAAAGTCAAACATTTATGAAATAGTGTTGTGTCGAGACTTTCCTGAAGATTTGCGAAGGCAATACTAGGACGGAATTTGTATTGTCGGTGTACGGATGGATTGAGGAGTTACCAACATAGTTCGAAGTCTATTCTGCCTAGCGGAAGTACGAGGGACGAGTCTTAAATGCCTGTGTAACCAAGACAAAGAGTTGAATAGTCAAATTATTACATAGCTTCGCCCTCGGCACCCCCGCGTCGGAAATCAAAGTGCTGTCGCCGATCATAAAGTTTTCATGCAACTGAGACTATATCTGACCGCAACTTAACTAATCTCTCTTGGGGGAGGGGAATGTGTTTCCTATCTCGTTTTGACCATTGGGAGCCGTAGATCAAAGGCGGGGTCCTTCAGTGGAGGACAAGGTTTAATATAATTTCTTAGGGATCAGGTTTCGAGTCTATCCTTCTATGCCACTTTGTTTTCACTGAAATGCTGCCTAGTAACCATCTGGTTTCTATCCGGCTGGTAGGGAGGTGAAGGAGATATCGCGTGTTCACTTCATTGGCAGTCCCATATAAATAACGTGGCTCCAAATGGTTCATTGCTGCTCCTAGTGCAACTTCAGTTAATAGCTTTCCTGCGAAACACGGGATTGAGACAGTTACCGAGGTTAGACGTCATGTTTAACCTTTCTAGTACTTCCATCCGCAGCATACACCCTTCGTCGCTTTGAGATTTGTTCTTTGGCAATGGGAATCAGGTTTGCTTTGCACTGCCACCAATGTAGCTTGCTTAGACTTCCATTAGGACAGAAGGCAACATAATACTAGGGCAGAATATGTGTTATCGGCGCATAGAAGTGCTGACGGGCTGCCGGCATGGCCCAGAGGCCACACCACTGAGCGGGAGTTCAGTGGTCGTGCTCCTCAGTGCCCCGCTAACCAAAGCAAAAAGCTCAACCAACAAAATATTATATTAGGATCATCCTTTATCATGAGCTACTGGGTACCAATGATACTTCCTGGAGCTGACGGGTACAGTGAAATAATTGGCCAAAAATGTTCCCCACAGAATGAATTCTGGTTTGTAAATTCTTTAGACCACTGCAACAGCCATCTTCTGTGAACCGTAGCAATTCCTTGTGGGATACAAGAAGGTTGAACAGGGAATCGAGTTTGAACTTTAACGAATCTACTTAGGGTGAATGCAAGGTTAACTCTTCATACTGGATGTTTATAAAGTTTTAATTAGCCGAGTAAAATGGAGCTTCACTGTCATCTGTTTTAAAGGAAGGTCTCGGCAACTTTCTGCATATTTGCTGTGATGAGTGTAAAGAGCCTATTTTGATTGTTTGGATGCGGACATCCATTTATTTATGGGGTAATTGGCCTCATTTTTTGATAAGAATAAGCCACAAAAATGACACATGGAAGAGCTGTGCACTAGAATCTGCAGTGAAATCCTGCAATTCTAGCAAAGCGTTACTCTTTGCACTTCCGGCAGCTTCTTTATTTGTGGTTAGTCCACGAAGAACCTAGAAACCAGGCTTGGCCACACTTTAAATGCGTTGACATTCTGTTTGAGGTCAAGGTTGTTTCATAACTATAACTGCGTATCTAGGCTGATTAAGCGAAGCAGACCGAGGCTCAGCGTTTAGCAATCTCCACCGCCTACCCGCCAAGCTCGTATACCCATGTCATGCCGACCTATTTTGAAGTCCTTATCTGTGGATTATCTGGCTGGCGGTAGTCTCGAGACTATCTAGGCCATTAGCAAACAGTAGCAACTCCAGGCTGTAGGCATTGACGACACGGTTTATTTATGAAAAGATTGATTTTCCTGACAATTTGCCTTTTCTTATGAATTTGTGTTTTGGTGTACATTATTCTCATTTATCCCTAACTATTGCGAATGCCGTCCTTACAGCATTCCCTAGTTTGCCCCAACAAGCTGTGGGTTTCGATTTGTTCCATGCGTGGAAGGGAGTATATTTATGGCATATTTGTAGGCGTTCTCTTTTCTCTTAGTTTGGGATATAATCTACTGGGCACTTGTCAAATTCTCAGAAAAATACAACCACTTTGTGTGCTGTCCCTACCTAACGGTAGGGAGTCTTGATCACCTTGTCCTTGTCATCTCGTTAGAGACGAATGGCGAAGTGGTAGTAACTGCATAAGCTTTTGGTTGGGACCAGAAGAATTCACAAATGCTTCACTCTCGCACTACCTTAAATGCTTCAGTAGAGTGTGGCTTCTTCTGATGGATCTTCGTGGGTATTTTTGAGCTTCTCATGATCATTATTCCTTATCCGCTGTCGAAATTCCAATACAGAGTTTGGATAATCAAGCTGTAATTATCAAAAGGTAATTTGCTAGGTGAGTAAGGAGTTAATGATTTTATTGAAGAACGTGGTAGGGATTTGTATCTTCTCAGGACTTGTGAGATGGAGGCAGTTTTTTTGTATTCGCTTTCTAAACCACAGCTACACTCCAATTCACTATCGTTACCGCATCCTCCACCTTACCTTCCATTACTTTTTTGAACCCAATTAATGTTATTCGAGCTTTTCAACTTTGGAAAACTCGTTTAGAAGCTCAAGGAACTTCCTATCCAATTTGTTGCATAGTCCTTGTGGAAGGTGAGGTAGCAGAACGGCCCTGGGTTAGAAGATTCTTTTTTGTTTGTGATTAGCATACAGCAGCCCATACTACTCACACTCACTAGTCCTCTTACAATAATGCCTTTGTGCCTACTTTCCCTGCACACAAATACCACGATGCAGTTGAACAGTTTCTAAGATCTCAAACCCTTTTTAACTCTCACCTGCGAATTCTCTACGCGCACTCATCCACATTCAAATGATACCGGTAAAGCTCTGGAATTGGAAGATTTACCAGCACGCATAAACCATTATGTGACAGCTTGTGGGCCTTGATGTCAGGCAATAATTCCTCAGATTTGTAAATGCTCCTGGGTAATGGTGTTCTTTGTTCTCACAGAAGGGTTGACCCTCTTATGCAATCGCGTTCCACATGCTAACCACTCCCACTTGGCACGAGGCCGTTACAGTTGAAATCATCATGGGTATACGACCGTCTGCCGATGAGCCGTTCACACCATCCAAACAGCCTCATTGCTAATTGACTGGGCATGCCATCATTGCACCGTGAAGTGTTTTTAGCCTCCTGCATGAGTAAAAACCTAGGGGTTTGGGTTGTACGTCTTCACAATGCAGCTGACAAACCTTCATTACCAGCCTTTTCCGCTATCCGGACTAAAGGTACCTGGTCAGAATTGGGCTGGCCTGGTCCACAACCAACATGCGCGTCAGCTGTCAGTGTGTAGTGGTGCACAATTTCCACTTCTGCGTGTAGTGGGACCACTAAGCAGCTGGTATCATCAATTGCCATTCTTTATGCGCGAATTTTGGGCCTCGCAGCATGTCCTATTTCCACCCATCTTTCAAAACTGAACATGGCTTAAGAGATCCAGCTCAACGTTTTATTTTCTGGCGTTCTCTTGCTTAAAGATTGGCGCTGGACTTGTGATAGGAACGTTTCTCTACGCTCCCATCATGTTCATCTTCGCTGGAATGGCTACCCTGGTACATGTGAATCTACAGCACTACGATGAGACGTTGGAACGAACTGGAGTCTACCTGTCTTGGGCCAGTCTTCTGTGCTGTGTGAGTTTTTTTTAGTATTCCCCGTATCCACGACCAAAAGACAACTTTTTTTAAAATCAAATTAGCACTTATTTCTTGACTAAATGTGAACGTTGGAGGGGGAGAAGTGGTGGCATTTGCGTGGGTGTTGTAACTACTTTGATCTGAAAAGTCGACAGTTTGGGTTGGATTTTGTTGTCTCCTCGGCATTGAGCAAAAACTATGTTCTATTATGTCCTGCCATGTTCTAAGACCATGGATTCCTATTTTTAACACCCTTTCATCTTTTAAGGGTAAGTTTCCCCCGTCAAACGTCATCTTCCTGTCAATAAGGAAACGTGACAATGTCCGTGCTACCGTGAGTAAGGAATTGGAGGGAGTCGTTGAGGTGACTCCTGAAAGTAAGGCATTAACGACTGCTGATGGTTTGGGGAAGTTGGTTGTGAGTTTTAGCTTTTTGGAAGTTCCCAGACACTTGAATTGCCTCATCGACCTGAGTTCTCAGCATTAAATTTCCAAAATGACCGACAAATTCGATTTTTGGATTGGAGAACGTCGGGTGGATGTCGTTGTATTGGGCACGCTTAAATAAGGGCGTGGTAGAAAAGCTCGAGGGAGTAGAACTCGGGAAATTCTACACAATAACAGCTGGCGCACATATTATCCGAGGACCAAGGCCAGACGGTTAATAACACTGGTACCGGAGGGTGTGTAAGCTGCAGCGTGTGATGGTACTACACGAAGTGTCCTGCCAACAGGGTGGTACAGCTCCAATCCTTGGATGTCTGCCTATGTGGAAGACCTCGAGCACTTCACAGTACAGTGGTGGCATGCTCGGTCACTCAACAATTTAACAGTCATTTAACACTGTGAGCATGCAGTTAGCTTGAGGGATGCCTGGTTGACGCATAGCTTGTTATTATGCAGCCGCACAATGGGGCCAATCGTTCCATGAGAGTGAAGTGCACCACCACCACCACCACCACCACCACCACCACCACCACCACCACCACCACCACCA